>JBAMJV010012704.1:0-89546 GCA_037951105.1 Echinarachnius parma
GTTACAAAATAGGTATTTAAATAGTTGTTGGTTATTTCTCTATCTAATCACTATTTCAACAAAGCATCACATGCACAATATTTTATTCAAAATGGTTGAAACCGATGAGTGTTTAGAGAGCGCCCTCTTAAGTTGTAACGGCTCTTTTTGAATGATAACATGATTTTTACTACCTCATTTGTAATTTTGTGTTCCTTTCTAGTTATAACTATTAGTTTGTAATGTAATGATGCAGGTTTTGGTTACTAAAATTCAGTTTCACGAAAACTGTACTCTCCTTACCAGAACTCAACTATCCCTTTAAGGATTTCTTTGAAAAAAAGAGTGTGGTATATCAATATAGGCACATATTCAAAGCTATAAACCTGAATCAAAGCCGGGATTTCACTATACCTTTAAATATGATATATGGCAGAATGAGCGAAAATGCAAAGTGATCGCTAGCTGAAAGAACACACTTATCCACAGTGTGCTCACAGTGTGAAACGTATTGTGCTCTACTATGTGTTACACACTGCGATTCACAGTGTGCTACACAATGTAAAATTCTAGCGTTTACACTGTGTGTAAGACCGATAAAGGATATTTGAATAGAAGATTTGAAGTTATCAAAGAGCCCTTCGGGCTCGTAGCAACCGCATTCAGAGAATATGGTGCCCCAAACTTGCCGCTCGAATAACGCCTGACCTATATCCCGTAAAAATAATGTCCATGTGTGTGTCGCGTCGAGGGGCGTATATTTTGTTTACACCACTGTTTAGCTATTTTCGCACAAAGCGCGCCCAAAGCGCGCTGATAAGCCAAGACTAGCGCCTGCTGTATGCTACTATAGCGCCTGCTGTATGCGAATATAGCGCCTGCTTTATGCGACTATAGCGCCTGCTGTATGCGATACGATTTCTATGCATCAAAAGCCTAGCCATTTTCTCAATAAAATCGTAGTTTCACCCACCATGATGACTGCGAGTGTATTGTATCTACGCCTAGATGAATATTCCTAGTCTCCTCGTCGTGGTCGTAGTCCGCATCGAGATCGGCCACTAATTAATGGTCACCCTCGCCCTTGGACTTGTTTTAGCTAGATCGATATCGCAGAGTCGCAGAGTTTGATGCATAGACATTGTATCGCATACAGCAGACCCTATTCTTGGCTTACTAGCGCGCTTTAGACGAAAATGGCTAAACAGTGGTGTAAACAAAATATACGCCGTCGGGGGCAGGCATTGAATAATGCCAATGAATCTCATATATTTCATTATATGATATGATGACGTCATAATGAAGGTAAATTGAGCATTCCCATTGGTTGATTACCGATGCTTAATCCGGTATAATCAATAGTAAAGTTATAATACATATGTATTATAACTTTTCAGTATGTACAAACTGACCATAGACAGCCAAACGAGCTGCGCAGGGGATTGCCTTGGAGTGCGTAATGTGCTCTTGTGCGCTTGTTCTTGAATGGGGAAAATGCGCAGAGCGCGCAATTATTTATAATACGCGCTGGCACTTAACACAGTACGCAGGGCCGACAATGGCTGGAGAGAACACTCACAATTTGAGCAAGGTCAATTTGGGTTTATCAACATGATAACCATATCAGTTCCTCAAAATAATCATATTATATAACAAATAGTACATGCTTCTTGTCGTTAAATATTCCACAATAGACACCTCTACATTTTTAATTTCTCTCGTGCGATTATATTGCACTCGGCTTGCGGCCTCGATGCAATATAATCGCTCTCGAGAAATTAAAAATGTATCGTTGTCTATTCTGGTTTATTCAACTCCAAACCATGCACTATTTGTATAATAACGACCCCGTTGTTACCATGCAAGGTAAAAGGTGCAAGGTAAAGTCAGGACTCCGCATATTTTGGACTTATTCAAATTGGAAATCGTGAATCATTCCCATTGTAACTATTCCATATTTAAAAAAACTGCCGTGATATATGAATAGTTTAGAAGTTGTCATGGTCGAGTATATGGGTGATATATCCACTTATCCAACACGTAAAAAACACAACTAGCGGCTATACTACGACCAATATATCCCGAGCTATCGCCTCAGCATTGAAACAATCTCAATACATGGTTTCTGTACATAATCAGTTCCATAAAATCGGGTCAAAATGTTGGGGTTACACTTAGCGTTCAAGATTGTTACGCCAAAAAACATGATGAAGAGATAATATAATTATGAAGGACAGATGAAAGATATATGAAAGATGTTTCTCACTGTTCTCTTTAAAATAGTATATGCAAAGTTATTTCACTGCCGATGCCGTTCCTTCTTTCCTTTTCTAGAAACGGCAGAATTAAAGTAGCTTGTTCCTATGTGTAGCCAGATATTGCGTTTAAATCGCAAATGGTCAGATTTCTCCGTCGTATTACGCTAGACTGGTTAGAATGTGGAAATACGGGAAAATTATGTTCACGACATTTTAAAAATGCGCCCTTATCCCGCTAGCTTGTCAGTCGGGACTGTCGGAATGGGGTAGAGTATACAGCCCAATTATAATTATAAATCCATCGTAGAGAGGGTATATTTCTGTCTACCCAACATGATGGTATATTTCCCGATTCTGGAAAACGATACGAAAGAGGGGCGAACATACCATTATATCCATAAATGTCGAACAACCTACCTGAAAAACTGTCTCACTTATTTTAATCTTTTAATGTTTTATTGAACGAGTACAATCCATTACTCCTTACGTATTTACGCTTTCATTTTACTCCTTGTATTTTATTCTTAATTTATATAGTGACAATAATTATATACATATTATATTTGTTCATACTTTGGTTTGGTGCTGATGCGTTTGTGTGTGTGTGTGTGTGTGTGTTTTGTCTGTGGTGTCTGCATACATGTTTCAGTGTGTATTATTTCAACAAACAAAAGAGGCATACTTTGTGGAAGGCAAACCATATACATTAATAGTTGTATATGTATCAACTATATATTCGATGTCAGAAATGATAATATGAGGGACTTGCATGATGATTTCATGAATAAAACTGCCTATTTATTGCCAAATACCCAGGGAGCAAAGGGGGTTTTACAGACATAGAATTTTATAAAAGGTTTGGGTCCATAGGGTCTTCTAGGACCTTGTAGAAGCTCAGGCTACGTGGACAACATCACGAACTAGCTACTGGAAGGCCACAAAACACATATTAAGGATTTTTCCCCTGCTGTACGTCAAACGCGCCTTAAAGGTTGGCTGACAAGAAAACTACCTAAACATTGTGTTTTACTGTATCTAAGGTAGATTGTCATGAAGATTACTAATAAAAACATATTTTCCGCGTCGGAAAACCCAGTAAAATAAAAAAAAATCAACTTTTAAATTCACTTTAGTAATCCCCGTAAATTTTGTTAGTCCGGGCGAAGAAAAATGACGTCATCTTTGTGACGTCACATGCAGGCAATCGCAGTATAGCTCGGTCATAGACGTACACGCTGAGTGCAATACTCACGTTGACAGAGAGATATTATTTCGATTTTTTTTCAATATTTGCAAACATTTGTTTATATATATCATGGACGATCTACACTCAGATGTGTTGCTGCAAGCTGCTATAATTCATTTCTCAGGAATTTTCAGTTAAAGGGATCTAGTAACTTTGTTGACATGTGCAAAAAGTGCTGAATGGTTGATGCAATGTTTATTATTGTTATCATATATGTCCACAGGGTATTGTGTGAAAATTTCAAGTCAAATGGACATTGCATGGCCGAGTAATGAGTGAAAATGCAAAGTGATATTCAATAACTCACTGCACTCACTTTGTACACAGAAGAAAAACTCGCCCGGAGTTTTTCTTATCTGAATACTTCGATCGTACATATCTCTGTAACGAAAGGGAAATTTGAAAAACCGAAACCTTTCCCATGATTGTATTGTTAATACGAATACAACAAGGTATGAGGGAACCGCTAGAATGAAAAATGAAAGTCCCTTTAAGCCTCAATTTACAAGCAAAAACGAGTTTGTTTTACAAGCAAATCATAGGCTCTGCATGTAAACCATGCACATTCCTCCGTGTTGCGGTCTGCTTGTGATGTCATGATCCGGGTTGCACGTGCGCACATTCCCGCTCCGCTATAAATTACTTTTTTTAGCAGTATGGAACGCCGATGCGAAAACAAGCAAAAAAGTTGCATGAAATTTACCTTTCTTGCCCAACTTAAAGGGACTTAGTAATATTGTCCAAATCCTCAAAATTTTAATTCTAGCGGTTCCATCATACCTTGTTGTATTCGTATTAACAATAAAATCATGGGACCGGTTTCGGTTTTTCAAATTTCCCTTTCGTTACAAAGATATGTACGATTGAAGTATTCAGATAAGAATAACTCAGGTGGAGTTTTTCTTACCGTGTACAAAGTGAGTGCAGTGAGTTAGTGAATATCACTTTGCATTTTCGCTCATTACTTGGCCATGCAATGTACATTTGACTTGAAATTTCCACACAATACCCTGTGGACATATGAGATAACAACAATATACATTGCATTAACCCTTTTTAGCGAAGCCATATATCGGGGAAATGTGGTGTGTGATGGATTGTATGTGTTGTTGTTGTTGTTGATCATGCAAACAGATACGGCAGTCACCAGCACCCAATACAAAGTTCACTAATAGAAATAAGACAGCACAACGACTGAATAATAGAATGTCCACACAAGTGATATAGAATTTGGATGACGTCATTATTGAGAAGATAAACAAATGTCCGAAAAGATGTATTGCACGATGAATAATTAAAAGTCCATGGTAATTAATTTGAGTGTTCAGTTGGCCTGAATATATGCGCATCCGCGGAAGAGATGAGAACGATAGTTCGAGGAGATGATCGATGAAATGAAGAAACGCGAGTGTGCATGAAGAGAAGATCGACGATGTCGGAAACAGCAAGAGTTCGAAGATGATGAAAGCGATGAACGCGAAGGCGCGTTGAAAGTAGTCGATATTCAATATTCAGTTCCATCGTTGAACAAGCACGCACGATGTGGCTGCGATGATCTCCGGTGTGTTGCCGTGGAGAGAGGCTAGCCTAAACGCTGTGCTATTAACGTGTCCGTTAGATAAAACAAAAATGATGAACATAGCGAAGAATTGATGAAGGTTCGAAGGGCTCGGTAGAGGAGAAGAATGATGATGTCGAAGAAGACTAAGAAGAAATGGTGATAGTTTAACGCCCCATGTCGGTCGGCGGACTCTCCCTTGATGTGAAGAAGAAATAGGCATGAATTGCAGCCCCGTATATACAATCCATGGTGGCCATCATGAGTTTAATGGTAACTCATATGGGTGTAGAAGATAGAGCTAAATAGGTGTTGCTCGGACGAATGATGAAGACAGAGTGAGAAAGCATGGTTTGTGTGCTAGTGTGTATGCAGTAAAACGCCACGAGGTCCAGAAGAGAGACAAAGAGATTCTTATCTGAGTGGAGTTGAAACAGCTAGGACCAGCGAGACAGGAAATGACTTCAATGTTATGTAAACAAGTTGAGGTAAAGTTTCACTGGTAGAGGATGGCTAGTCTGTTGTTCAGACTGTGAAGCGAGTCCCTACAGGAGCCTCCCCCTATATTGTTGAATGGAGTGAAGCAATCGATGTCGATGATGAGGGAAATGATGTAGGAATCGCTGAACATGAAAGTCTGATGATACGTGTTGTATGATACAGGAAATGTCCAAAAGAAGAATGATGATAAACTTGCATGGAAGAAATTTGTTGACGAATGATGAAGTCCATTTTCGAGGTCGATGTCGTCGTCGATCTCGATGTGCGTAACGGGCTCAGATCACGTCGGGGTCACCACTTTAGCGAATCCAGATATCGGGGAAATGTGGTGTGTGATGGATTGTATGTGTTGTTGTTGTTGTTGATCATGCAAACACATACGGCAGTCACCAGCACCCAATACAAAGTTCACTGATAGAAATAAGACAGCACAACGACTGAATAATAGAATGTCCACACAAGTGATATAGAATTTGGATGACGTCATTATTGAGAAGATAAACAAATGTCCGAAAAGATGTATTGCACGATGAATAATTAAAAGTCCATGGTAATTAATTTCAGTGTTCAGTTGGCCTGAATGAATGCGCGTCCGCGGAAGAGATGAGAACGATAGTTCGAGGAGATGATCGATGAAATGAAGAAACGCGAGTGTGCATGAAGAGAAGATCGACGATGTCGGAAACAGCAAGAGTTCGAAGATGATGAAAGCGATGAACGCGAAGGCGCGTTGGAAGTAGTCGATATTCAATATTCAGTTCCATCGTTGAACAAGCACGCACGATGTGGCTGCGATGATCTCCGGCGTGTTGCCGTGGAGAGAAGCTAGCCTAAACGCTGTGCTATTAACGTGTCCGTTAGATAAAACAAAAATGATGAACATAGCGAAGAATTGATGAAGGTTCGAAGGGCTCGGTAGAGGAGAAGAATGATGATGTCGAAGAAGACTAAGAAGAAATGGTGATAGTTTAACGCCCCATGTCGGTCGGCGGACTATCCCTTGATGTGAAGAAGAAATAGGCATGAATTGTAGCCCCGTATATACAATCCATGGTGGCCATCATGAGTTTAATGGTAACTCATATGGGTGTAGAAGATAGAGCTAAATAGGTGTTGCTCGGACGAATGATGAAGACAGAGTGAGAAAGCATGGTTTGTGTGCTAGTGTGTATGCAGTAACACGCCACGAGGTCCAGAAGAGAGACAAAGAGATTCTTATCTGAGTGGAGTTGAAACAGCTAGGACCAGCGAGACAGGAAATGACTTCAATGTTATGTAAACAAGTTGAGGTAAAGTTTCACTGGTAGAGGATGGCTAGTCTGCAGTTGTTCAGACTGTGAAGCGAGTCCCTACACCTTCATTACTTTTTGCACATGTCAACAAAGTTACTAGATCCCTTTAAGGATTTCTTTTAAGAAAAAGAGTGTGGTATATCAATATAGGCACATATTTAAAGCTATAAACCTGAATCAAAGCCGGGATTTCACCATACCTCTAAACAATATGACCGCACCGCGTGCTCGTAATGAGGCTGTGCGCATTTTAAAAATTCAGATCTACCGTAGAGGTCGCATGCATTGCGCCCTGCTTGCAACTCGCTCGGTGGATGCGATCAACAACAAGATTTGACAGCATCGCTTGTGGTCCTCTGTAGGTAGCCAGTTGTACACTGAACATAACAAATTGACTCGGTAAGATAATCTTGACATTATCACCTTTCGTTTGATACCAATTTTGCTATATTTTGTATAATTTTTGACATGTTTTTTGTCATCAATATAAAGGGAATTTGTTCGTCCTTACGATAGAAAAAATGTTTCAGCTAGATTTTGCAAGATATGAGTCGTTGATTATCTGGTTGATCGTATAATGTGAAAAATGGTGGTATACATGTGCGATTTCGGTGAATAAATGGCAACAGAAATCGGCTGAAATCTCACTAAATAGCGATGTTTTACGGGAAGTTGTGAGGAACTTGAATAATCATGGTTACCGTGGTTAAGCCGGGAAGGTTTTTTACTTGCTCAGTCCCATATGCTCAAATTCGTGAAAACAACATACACAATAATACGTATGTGGGGCAATATAAAGCCGTTTATTCCGGGGGTTACGCACCCGAAAGTAAAATCAGTTGCGTGCGTGTTCGTGCATATGGCCAACTGCATGCAGAGCACGCTTCACGTGTATGTACGTGATCGTGCAGTACATAGAGAATCGACGCAGAGCAAGAGATAGCGTAGTATCCCCCGGTTGATTTCGATTTCGAAATGATCGCAAATCGACCATGTCAATTATTTTGCTAGTTCCTGACCGGATTAAAAAAAAACATTTACAGAAACTATGATATTCTGCTAGAACAATATGTACGAAAAGTAGAAAGTAATTAATATATTGGGTACACGCAGAATGAAAAGTGTTTTTTAATGAAAGAAATTACTCATTTTTTCTCAAGTTTTTATTCGTATTTTTACACATTTTAAAACATAAATTTCTACTAGTTGAATACCATATTACAATTCTTATTGTTTTAGCTTAACATTTATGGCAAATTCATGGTCGGAAAATTAATCCTGAGAACACAGGGAGAAGGAGAAGTGAGCCATGTCGTAGCTCATTATTTGCAAGCGGCGCAAAAAATACTGCATACGACTTGAATAAATACAAGCGATTCACAGCGCGGTGCACTTATACTGTAAAGGGACTTAGAAACATTGTCCAAATCCTCAAAATACAATTGGAATTCTAGCGGTTCCCGCATACCCTGTCGTATTTGTTAAATTCGTTAAAAATATATTTACAATTGAAGTGTTCAGATGTTAAATAATCCAACGGATCGCCAAAACAGTGTACAAAATGAGTGCAAAGAGTTTGTGAATATCACTTTGCATTTTTGCTCATTACCCGTCCATATAACGTCCATTTGACTTGAAATGTTTACATAATACCCTGTGGATATATTAGATAACAATAATATACATTGTATCAACCATTCATCACTTTTTGCACATGTCAACAAAGTTACTAGATTCCTTTAAATCCTTAGGGTTCATGCATGTCCTATTCTGCTATTTTCACGATTACACCCACACGAATGTTGCTATCATCACATTACAAATTTTGCCCTTTTACTTCTATGGTTTATTAGTCACGTGTCTTTATATGTCACGTGTCAGACATCGAATATGAAATTTCACATTCGCTTATGGACACAAGTATGTGGAAATGGTGCAGATTATAGAATGACACACATATTTATCTGTACAAACTTTTACATGTTAGATGGCATTTTCCAGCCTGACACCCTGTGGTGAATACATTGCTAATGAATCACGTTCCATCCTTCCAGGCACTCTCTGGTTCCGAACTCGGGACCTCATGTTGGGAATGCCTGTGTCCTTCCAACCTTTCACACCAATTGCACGAATATGAAATATATTATGTTCTTTTACAATCATAGCTATTTATTACAAGCAAAATCTTTACAATCTATTTCAGTCCCTTGGAACTATTTTCAGGCTTAACAAGATACATAAAATAACTATACAATCATGTTTATAATTCCAAACAAAGTGATTTTGTTGTTATGCATCGTCGCATATTACAGTACAAAGCTGCACTCAGTATCATACTAGTGGGCTGGGGATATGCGGGTACATGCATCGACATCGTTTGGAAAGAGTGCTAAATACAAAGTCAAAATAACGAGGTATGAAAGCTGACATGTCTTTGGAATGAGTCTTTTTCAATTGATTAGATGACATCCTTGTAAAGCTCAACACAATTCATTCACAAGAAAAAATAAGGCCAAGAAATATGTTATCCAAACATCAGCAGTAATATGTCAATGCACTTTATACACATGACATGATGACACTGACAGTACCGCTAGCAGGTAGGAAATTACAGCTTACTAGTGCAAGTATAAGTCCATTTATATTTCCACAATGTACTTAAGGAAGGGGTAGAATCGTTATTAAGGGTAGCATGATGACGATACTTATAGAGGGGAAAACTACGAAGTGACCAATCAAAGCACAATCATCAGGCTACATTATCACATAAAGCAGTTATCGTCAGATGCCAATATAGCAGGTTGTAGTTATGTTGGTATTTTCACAAATGTGAAATACCCTATACTATAATTGTGGATATGGTGATGTAAATTTTTGCATTTTTATGAATGATATCCCTCTAAAACTAAACGGCATTAAAGATCATATACATTTATGTAAAGTACATCATTCGCTAAGGAGTATCAATGATGTGCTCGATTAAATGGTATAAGTCTAAGATCACAAAATGGCAGTACACCCTTATAAAAAAGTACCATGGTAATACCATGGTAGTACCATGGTAATACCATGGCACGGTACAATACCGTGTTGACACGGTATATTGGCCCAGGTTCTGTACCATGGTATACCGCGGTATTACCATGGTATTACCATGGTAGTACCATGGCATCGTAGTAACACGATATATTATACCATGGTAGTACCATCATAGTACCATGGTAATATCGTGGTTTTGTTGGTCCGTGGAAGTACCATGGTAGGTAGTACCGTGGTAGTACCACGGTATAGTACCGTGGTAGTACCATGGTATGGTAATACAGTGGTAGTACTACGGTATAGTACCGTGGTAGTACCATGGTACTATACCGTGGTACTACCATACCGTGGTACTACCACGGTACTATACCGTGGTACTACCATACCGTGGTACTACCACGGTACTATACCGTGGTACTACCATGGTACTATACCGTGGTACTACCACGGTACTATACCGTGGTACTACTATACCGTGGTACTACCACGGTACTATACCGTGGTACTACCATACCGTGGTACTACCACGGTACTATACCGTGGTACTACCATGGTACTATACCGTGGTACTACACCATGGTACTACCATACCGTGGTACTACCACGGTACTATACCGTGGTACTACCATACCGTGGTACTACCACGGTACTATACCGTGGTACTACCATGGTACTATACCGTGGTACTACCACGGTACTATACCATGGTACTACCATACCGTGGTACTACCACGGTACTATACCATGGTACTACCATCATGCTACTATACCGTGGTACTACCACGGTACTATACCGTGGTACTACCATACCGTGGTACTACCATGGTACTATACCGTGGTACTACCATACCGTGGTACTACCACAGTACTATACCATGGTACTACCATGGTACTACAATACCATGTTCCTCTACAGTAATATACCGTGGTACTACCATGGTACTACCACGGTATACAGTACCGTGGTAGTACTATAGTAATACCATGGTATTTCTTTAGAACATACAATTGTTAATTACACTATCAGCAGTACCAAGCAATCAAAAAACATAAACAATCAATCAATCTATCAACAATGTTCAAAATACATTCCAAAATCATCATTATGCACTTTATACATGACAGTTTGAAATGACTGAAATACTAGTAATGTGTGTACATTGCATTCAAAACATTTATTAGAATGGCAACATCTGTAGATGGACATTATTTTGTAATACTTCCAAGTTTAACAAACTTTTGAGATCTGGATGATATATGTGCATTCACATGTCATGGTAAGTTCCAACATACATTATAAGACATATGAACATGATTGTACTTCAATTTTCGTTCTCCAAATGAAATTCGCAAAACATGCATCATCTATCAGAGTTATTTTCTACAAAACATACATCACAATTGAATAGAAGAAGTTCCAATTGTAAAGGTTTGGATTGAAAGTCATACTGCACTCATGCAAGTTATTTCAAACAAAAATATAAAGAACTCTCTATGATATGTTGCATGATACTTTCATAGCTTTTTGAATGCCCACTTTCCCTACATACTAATACATGTGAAAAATTTGACTTGAAAGAGCTATGTACAGTAGGACAAACTGTTAGGGTGGAATTATTATCAAAGGTTAAATTCAGCATGGTGCTAAAACATGTCATTTGCATCGTTTTAAGGAACAAGTGGGTTTAATTTAACTCGGTGTCTTATGGAAAACCGGGTAATTGATGCTTTGCAACCAGTCTCCTTGGCATTTTCTTGATTTTGTAATCAATTCAATAAACGCATTCTACATTTGGTTTCGACAGCAGTGGTATGGAGGTTTCCCTGAGACGAGACCATATCATATAGATGAATAGTGAAATAAATCAGAAAAAATTGACGATAATCGTCAGTTTTCTTACACACTTTTTAAAAATCTGCTTGCCAGTAGGCGTAAAAAATATGCGTCACGCGCAATGGTTAAATCATAGGTTTTGTACATTACGGCGTTTGACAAGGATAAGCGCACATCTACATGTAGCAACAAGCACACATTTACCTGTGCATTATTTGCATTGCGGCTCTCCATAAAGTGGTGGGTTAAGTTTAACACAGGCTAAATTTAACCCGTTGATGAAAAAAATACACACTTAGATAATAATGTGCAGTTATATGCAGTTTTTCATCAGTCTTTGCACCCTTGAAAAGTGTACAAAGACAAATGAGGATGAGGCTCCCCTGTTATCTGAAATCATTTGTATCAGGCATCCTACATAACTACAAAAATTATTATTATTTAATATTTAACAACCTTATATTAATACAGCAATTTTTATTGAGTACAATCAAACATTAAAGTAAAATTTAGCCAATATCACGTAGAGTTTACATTCTTTTTCACAAGGTTTTGCCTTCGCAAAAGTCCCCCAGGTTTGCAAATATTCATGAATTACATGAAAAGCGCTTCTGAATGCTTTGTATTTGTCGTCAAAATCAATGGGCAGTATGGGATAAAATGAACTGCATGTATTCATGTGATCATTTTTCACTCTTTCAAACCTACATATATATATTATTTAGAAGAATAAGAAAACTCTGTAAATGATTGAATCTCAATCATCACTTCTGATAAAAATCCTAAGTTAATGAAACAGTATTGGAACAATCTACATGTTTCATAGAAATAACATTACATGTAGGTAGAGAGATGGGAGATGTAGGTTCAATGGTATGTCTGTATAAAGCCCTCTTTGGGCCATGACATTAATGTTTACCACCAAAAAGGCATGGAAGATTACCATTTACCACCTCAATACTTGACAAAGTACATTGTACATAGATCTACTGCTCAAGTAGACAGACACATGCATGTATACTTACAAGGAATTGTAATCAATATTTGCTTCTTAATTCACACATGTTCAACTGGATGGACTTTTTTTTATAAGAAGTTGCACAATCAATGTTCTTCACGCATCAATCAGTTTTGATACATGATCTGATTTTCCATGATTTTCCATTGGCCATGGCCTGAAAACCTATCACTGACTAGGCAACCAAATAGCAGACTCCTTCAAATCAGGGATGCCAGTGACCTGTAAGTCGAGAGCCTGAAAATGTAGTCTTTGTACCTTGTTTGTATGCAAAATGGTACAATTGAGCCTGAATGTGAAGGTGCCCAGGGCCTGAAATTCAGGCTTTTGCCTGAAGACTGGCATCCCTGTTCAAATGCAATCTTACCAATTTTTGGCCAAATATGGTGTGACCAGTTTAGCCAACTCCTGTTCTAATCTGGCGTTCACAATAATAACAGCTATACTGGTCCTCTTCTGCTAGGTGCAAGGAAAATTGTAATTTACAATTCATGCATAGTACTCTCGCCTTTATTGTATTCATGTTATCGTGACCTTAACCTTCGATGGGTAAACCGGTCATTACCAATTTGATGTGACTCAGTATTTTTCCATCACATGCGCTCAACCCTCCAAGCGCGCAGCGTGAATCCGCATCATGCAGGATTTTCCACGGCACAAGGATTCTCATCACTCCAAATTACATTGCCAGTTGAGTCACACACTCCACAAGACTTTGTTGTCGTGGCTGAAGAGCTGTAAACTTGTTAAGTATGCGTCGTCGACGCTGATCGACACTCGTGATAATGGAGTTGATGTTCGCCGTCAAGAAGAGAAGGTAACGTTTTGTGGTGCTTGGCAGAGGCAGTGGGTCGCTCCCTGTCGGAGGCCAAAGTAGAAGAAAAGTAGATCGAAGCCGTTGACCATGCAAAGCGCTCAGTGGGTCGCTCGATGTTGTATGGGCCGTGCTTTAAAAGTTGTACGTTCAGACGAGCTACAATGGATTGAGCTCGACGTGGGTGATTCGCTGAAGCTATTGGTGCGCTGTGGCCTGTGACTGGAGGCAAGCTCCCAATGGTAAATCAGGCACCGTGTCAGTTATGATTGTATAACGAGCAGCTGGGAGACTTCCATGCAGCCTGCTGGAGAAGGCGAAAGGAACAGCCGTACCTATCATGTACTCTAACGTGTATACAGTAACAGAGGTTTTCACATTCAATTGTTTTTCAGGAATTTAAGGCTCAACTTCAGTCGCTTGGCTTGACCCCTCGCTTCTCTTTCTCATGCAGATAATCAGCTCAAGTTGTGCTTTGACCGCTCTATGACACGTCTCGACGGCAATTATGACTTCTCTCTCGTTATCATCTGATGTAGAGGTGCTTTCAATGGTGAAAGTGCATCCCTGTAAATTGTATAACAAAGAGAAATCAAGAGAATATTATAAGTACATGTATCTCACCATTTTATTTTTTAAAAATGCACAACATATAAAAGACAAACAGTAAAGACATGCATTTACAATTTTTTACATAACAGTGATAAATCATTGTTATTGAAATGTTAACTTGTACTAAAGCAGGGTTCGACACTACCACTTGCCCTGTTGCCCGGGGCAAGAACAAATTGATGTCGGGCAAGTGAAGTTTCATAAATGGTCTAGTTTGGTTGCCCAACTGGGCAACTAAATTTTTGCTCAACTAGGAGAGAATAATGAAAATCTAATGTGTAATAAATCTCATCTAGAAGTAATAGGGCAAGTACATTTTCTTTTCGGGCAAGTAAAAGTTTAAAAAGTTATGATTCTGCTTGCCTAAACGGGCAAGAAGAAAAATTTTTTAGTGTGGAGGCTTGACTAAAGTAATTGCATCCTGCGACAACTTTGTGTTTGTGTGTGTTGTGACAAATCGCACACCTGATACTTGCGTGCTAAACTTAGAATGTGCACAGGCTGAAGTTTTTAAGTGAAATGATGTGTAGATTGTCCGATATGTCTATTGTGAAATGATGCCAACATCGCACTAGAAATTGTGAGATGTGTGCATTGTCAATGGGAGTACTAGTATAGCAAGGGGTTGCAATACCGAACGGGTTGTATTACCGTACATGCAAATTCCAATAGGAAAAACGTTCGAATTTTGAAAGTTGAATTTGAAAGTCGGCATTAACGGAGGATAATAAATGGATGTTTAGCAAACATTTTCCACCATTTCCCGAAGAAAATAAGCGCCCCGAGGCGTTATACGCGCGTTTTGCCGCGCACCAGTGGCAGCGCGCATGTCAATGACATTCCCATGCAAAACATTCACGTTTGGTGCGTCCGGTTAATACAACCCGGTTTGTGCACTACAAAAAATTCTGCTTCTTGAAAGGGTGCCGTAAAAGTTCAATTTGCGTAAGTTTGCCGCTTTTTTCTACGAAATAAGTTATCAATTCTTTATCTTGAGAATATATAGATCACTTATTTTTGTTTTATTCATATCTCTGTTCTTCATGTTGATCGTTGTCATGGCGTAAAAAAATGGTATCCGGTAATAGGACCCAATACCATACTACTAGTCTGGAGGTGTTCTGTTTTCAATGAACACCACGATATGCGATATGGGACAGCAAATAAAAACAATACGTGACTTTGTCTTTGAAGGCGATATCTCAAATTATAAAATGATAATCTCAAATCTGATAACCACATCAGAACTTTCGCCATTTCGTTGATGTGTGAGTAAAGAATGACATTTTGATGTATGGGATATGCCAATGTGTATGTCACTCAATCATATTTGTTTTCATTTGCAATGACCATGTCCATGATGACCATAGTCCATATGACAGAGAATGACTCTTTGACTTTAGCATGTTTAGTAATATATTACTAGCATCAAATCACCCACATCACATCACATCATCATATCACATCATATCACATCACATCACATCACATCACAATCACATCACATCACTGTCACATCACATCACATTTGTAAGCTACATGTTAGTAAGCATATTTATATAATACTTACCAACAGTTTTTTCTTGGAATTATGCTACTCAAATTTGAATTCATCCTCCATCATGTCCATGCAACTGCAAGTCTAGTCCTCCACTCTCCATGCTTATAATACACATTTCCCCTGGCCTCAGCTAGCTTGTTGAATTGTAATATATAGGGTACAGCTACACCTCGTTTGCACGCACTAATATCAAAGACACTACAACGGATATACAGTGCATTTTGCACTGCACTGCATGTAGCACCACAATGGATGTCATACACACAGCTAGAACTGCGTGCGTACATGCATGCAGTCTGTACATACGGTACCTACAGCTACTGCAGCATGCCGTTCATTGTATGCATATTGCTTGGCCTGCATATAATGCAATGGCTGCCGCCGCTTGTTCAAATGGGTCCCTCAATATTGGGCCAATCAGAACCATTGCTGACTTGCCTAACCTGAGGGGGGGGGGGGGGGGGGGGGGGGAGGGGGTACATGCATATTGTACCTAGAAAGTGTGCAGATTGCCTGGCGCGCCTGGTGAGATATGCAGAGAACAGTATAACATACTATAAGAAATGTAATTTGCATCCTATTTCTATTATTATAGCTAATTAAATACAGATGGTGAAATAGAATATAATGTAATTAATACCATAGGGTTGTCGGTCACTGATTTGTGCCATATATGGTATTAATTATGGTATTACCATGAAAATGTCGTGGTTCAGGGGCCGCGGAGCCGGGAGGGGGGGATGGGGGGGGGGGGGGGGCTGCAGCCCCCCACTTTTTGGCTTAAAACAAAGAAATACATAAGCACAAAATAATAACTATAGTAACAGGCCAAAAAACTAACTCCCAGAAAAAAAGAGAAGATATTTACGATTGAAGTGTTCAGATTTTAAACTATCCACTGGATAGTCGTAACCGCGTACAAAGTCAGTGCACCCTTACAAACAAAAAACATGGTAATACCATGGTTTTCATGGTATTACCATGGTAGTACCGTGGTACACATGGTAGTACCATGGTAGTACCGTGGTACACATGGTAGTACCATGGTAGTACCATGGTAGCCATAGTAGTACCATGGTAGCCATAGTAGTACCATGGTAGTACCATGGTACACATGGTAGTACCATGGTAGCCATAGTAGTACCATGGTAGTACCATGGTACACATGGTAGTACCATGGTAGTACCATGGTACACATGGTAGTACCATGGTAGTACCATGACTACCATGGTACTACCATGTGTACCATGGTACTACCATGGTACACATGGTAGTACCATGGTACTACCATGGTATTACCATGGTATAATCATGTGTACCATGGTACTACCATGTGTACCATGGTAATACCATGGTAATACCATGTGTACCATGGTAATACCATGGTAATACCATGAAAACCATGGTATTACCATGGTTTTTTTTTGTAAGGGCATGTATACAGTCATGTAGTTCTTGAACCATAGATGTTGTGCAGTTGACAGCTAACACAGGAAGTTCAGGAACTGCCCTGAGCTTCCTCAGTGAGAACAGTGTTTGAATGAACAATTTAATGGTTTCATTCGATACTATGCAGCCGTAGTGATCGATACTATTCATTCCATACTATGCAGCCGTAGTGATCGGACGTGTGTCGTGAGTGCTCCTGCTTCAACATATAATGAGCCGTAAATCTCTGTCTTTACATTGCAATCATTAAGACATGAGCAAAGTTCCGTACAACCTGAGATCAAGCAGCAATCCAAACAAGAAGAACAGCAAATTATCCAGCAAAATGTCTCTCTCATCGCAATCCGGAAACGCAACGAGCACCATTAACTCAACCACTGCCACGCCCAACGTATCTTCGCAGCCGGGCATAAACCCCGGGGATGGGGATCACGTGACCCTGCTGCCCGCCGATCAACAAAGCCCGATATACAACACGCCAACATTCTTACCGAAATGAGGACTATGTTTAAAGATGAACTCTAAATTCGACGTTGTAATTGCTGACATCAACTCGATCAAACGTGAGTTGAACATTACCAAAAATGCAGGGATTTATTTGGAGAGGAGTGTGGAATTTAATGATAATAAACTAATAGGACTGAGTGAGCACTTAGCCTCAAGGTAGCTCCTCTTCTGTGCTCCTGCTTTTATGTCTTATTTTGTGTCTTGTCGTTCAAACTTGTTCAGCAACTCTTAACAGTTGTCTTATTTAGACCTTCTGATCGTGTTGGGCAATTTCTTGCCGTTTTATGCCATTAGTTAATATGCTCTAGACTTTGCCATCCTACTCATTGCTATTGCACACTGAGCTACATGCAGCCATTTTGTAGCATGTATTTGCACACAGACTTTTGCTGAGCACTCAAGCATGCATGCCATGCAGGGCAAACCTTTTGTGGTGAACAATAGACAGTTCCCTTACAACAATGGAAGCGGTGAAGTGCACCATTGTGTTCCTTCTCTGGCTATGCTTGTTGAAAAGATATACTCATGCATGCAGTGAACATGACCATCCATTGAAGCTTGAATATGTACAGTCATACTTGTTCTGTATTTCAACTGCGGCCTCAACTCCAGACACTGAACACTAAATTCTGGGGAAGACGGATTTCCTATGCATCATTCCAAACATCCATTCTGCTTGACGGTGATATCAGCCCAAATCCCGGTCCTGATGCCCAACCATGTAATATTTTACCAGCTCGAGAAAGTATCTCATACCACAGAGATCAACTACTTGATGTTGGCCACCATACCGATCGTAAACAACGACTGTCCATCACACTATGGCAGAATCTAACCTCTCTTCAGATCTCGCGTAGAAAGAGAACGAGAAGGGGGAGAAAACCCAGACAGCAAGCTAACAGGACCCGATATGTTCGACCTATTCCAGTAGATGTCTCGAACAATGATGGATCCAGAGAAGTTGCAGCTCCTGCACCTGTACCTGCACTTGCAGCTCCTATACCTGCACCTGTTCATGAAGCCCCTGCACCTGTACCTCATCAGACTATCACAACATCCAGGGACTCAACGAACAAAGAAACTCGCATTGGTTTATGGAATGCTCTTTCCATGGCCAACAAGACCGCCTGTATCAGCGATCTAGTTATTGACAGCAACCTTGACGTTCTTGTTATCACTCTTCCAAACTACTGCATTCTACAGCGACCTAGAACAAGCTCTAAAGGAGGAGGGTTATTCGTGCTCCATCGCTCCTTAGCCAGTATATCACTGAATGAGACACACAGGTTTACATCTTTTGAGCTCATGGATATCACATTCCACCTATCGCCTGTCTCCGTTTTGAGGATTTTTGCAATCTGTAGACCACCACCATCGTCTCGGAATAAATTGACCAAAAGTTCATTTTTATCAGAATTCCTCACTCTGCTGGAGTCTGCTGCCATTGCTGATAACTGTCACATCCTTGTCGGAGACTTTAACATACATGTTGACGACTTAAGTGACAACCATGCCAAGAGTTTCCTGAATTCCATTGACTCTCTTGTCACATGTCACTGAACCAACTCACCGAGCGGGCCACACTCTTGATCTGGTACTCAGTAGGAAGATTGATAACATCATCACTGCAGTTAGTATCCAATCTGGAATGCCCTCTGATCATTCTGCAATTATTACTGCAGTCAAACTGACCAAGCCTCAGAACCCAAATAAGACTTTGGGGTATTGATGTTTGCCTATTCAAACAAGACATCCTAGAGTTTTTAACTCCACCCACACATGGAACCAATCTTTCTGATGCTACTGCTCTCTATAATGACAGCCTGACTCAACTTCTTGATAAACATGCTCCAGTCCAGACTAAGACTGTTACTATTATACCAAACGCACCATGGTACGACGAGGAGCTGAAGGAAGCAAAACGACACAGGCGTCGAGCCGAGCGTCGGATGCTCAAATCTGGTCTCTGCATCGACAAGGATCTGTTTCGAACTGAATAAAAGTCATATTATAACAAACTCTTCAATGCAAAATCCAAATACTTCCAAGACGAAATTGCGGAAGCAGATGCTAAGAAGCTTTTTCAGATTGTTAAGAAGCTGTCTTCTCCAAACCAAGCTGCTACCTTCCCCAATCATACATCTGACGAGGAATTGGCAAATGACTGTGGTAATTTCTTCATCGACAAGATAAGTGGAATTGTTTCCTCATTCTCAGCTTCCACTATCACTGGTCTGCCGATACCTACACAACATGCAGGCTCTAAGGACTTCAGTCTCTCAGACTTCAATCCTGTTCCTGAAACTCAGGTTAAACACCTGATCAAGTCACTTCCGAAAAAATCCTGCTGCTTTTAGACCCTGTTCCAACTTGGCTTGTGAAGTCTTGTATTGATGAACTGATTCTTTCAATATCTCACATCATCAATCTCTCCATATCATCCGGAATTGTTCCTGAGTCCTTCAAAACTGCCCATATTACACCACTCTTGAAGAAGCCCTGTCTTGACAAGAATGATCTTCAAAGCTACAGACCAATCGCCAACCTACCATTCCTTGGGAAGGTCTTGGACAAAATCGTGGCAGCTCAGCTAAGAACATACCTGGACCAGAATCATATGTTCCCAGCTCTCAGTCCGCGTATCGCCACTTTCATTCAACTGAGACAGCCCTGGTGAAGGTTCTAAACGATCTCCTCCCCGCAATTGACAAAGGACTGGAAGCTGTCTTAATATTAGTGGACTACTCTGCAGCGTTTGACACGTTAGATCATGCTGCACTTTGTCAACGTCTGGAGGCTGATTATGGTATTAGAGGAACGGTGTTACAGTGGATCAAATCCTATTTGAACGGTCGCAGTCAGAGGGTAACTGTAAATGGTGCATGTTCCAAACCATTTCCCATCGCTCACGGCGTGCCACAAGGCTCTGTTGTAGGGCCACTTATGTTCATCCTGTATACTGGCCCACTAGGAGATATCATCAACACTCACAATGGAATCCAGCATGCTGCCTATGCTGATGACACACACATCTATCTCATCCTGAAGCCCAATGAGCAATCTGACGCCATGCATCGACTCGAGCTCTGCATTGAGGATGTCAAAAAAGTGGTCTGTCAACAACAAACTTCAACTGAATGAACTGAAAACTGAAATGCTCCACATCACCTCAAAATTCAGGAAGCCCACCCCGCTCCCCAATCTTCAATTACAAACAGAAAGCGTCAAATGCTCTGAAAGTTCACGAGACCTCGGAATTTTATTAGGCAGCAATCTCACGCTCCAACAACACATCCGTAATAATTGTAGATCTGCTTCATGGGGAATATGTACAATTGGGAAGATACGGAGATACCTTGACAGAACCTCAACTGAACGCTTAGTACATGCATTTGTCTCATCCCACCTCGATTACTGTAATAGCTTACTTGCCGGTCTACCAAACTTTCACATTGCACCTCTTCAACGTATTCAGAACACTGCTGCAAGGCTAGTCACCCGTACCAAAAGGACCAAACACATCACGCCTATTCTACAATCTGTTCACTGGCGCTCCCGATTCAACAACGAATTTCCTTCAAAATCCTTTTGCTTGTCTTTAAAATCATTCACAAACTTGCCCCAGCTTACCTTCAAGAACTGGTTTCCCTCCGTTCCACATCGACATCGTCATCAACGAGACGTTTAGGTTCTGCCTCAACTTCCCATCTCCAGCTATGCCCAAGTACCCGCACCATGACAAGATCGTGCCTTCTCATCTATAGCACCCACACTCTGGAACAATTTACCCATAGCATGATATTAGAAGTGCCCCTCACCACAACACATTTGTATACACAATCTTAATTTAGTTAATAATAATATGCATTTGTTTTGCACGTCTGTATTAAGTTGTTTGTTTATTGGTTAATATTTCTCGCTTTTATTTCTCAGCGCTTAGAAACAGTGTATTAAGCGCTATATAAATTGTTATATTATTATTATTATTATAAAGAAGTTATTCCAAAATTGCACGATCATTTCACCAAGAAAAATGAAGAACTAGAGGATAAACTGATCCTCCTTGAACTTCACCAACGCAAGCAAAACCTGCTTATATATGGTGTTGCCGAGAAAAATAACGAAAATTGTTATGAAACCGTAAAAGACGTCATGGCCCACTTCCTTAGCCTAGAGTTTGCTAACAACGTATCCATCGTCAACACGCACGGCCTCCCAGCCCCCCCCCCCAGGCCGGAAATCAACCAGATGGACCTCGTCCTCGAGCGATCATCGTACCATTCGCCAACATGGTGGATCGTGACAACCTCCTCCGAGCCTTTGAGCAGCCTCGCCACAACCCTACTGCATCTTCCGCAACCGCCGGTCAACAGACGACCCACACCAGAGATGCCGATCAAGCAGAGCCCCCGCAAACTACCCAACTGCCTAGACAACATAGTGAGCCACAACACACGTACAGCAGAGTTGCAGCAACACCACGCGTGCAGAGCTTCACACGCGTGACCATACGTAGTGACCTTCATGTCAGCATGAAACGCGAACGAGGCCGACTGGCTGAGCTGGCATACAAGCTGCGCCAAAAACAACTTGCCACCAGAATTCTAATTAGCGGCTCCAAGGTGTACCTTCAGACGAGAAAACAGCTGCAGAATGGTGCACCCCCGACAAGCTGGACCAATTGGAAAGAGTCGCTATGCACTCATATACCTTGACATTTCATGTTATTACCTTCTTCTCACTAAAATGACAATGTTTTAAAAAGAACAATAGAACAATATGTCTCGTACCTTTATTTTTCATGAGAGAACTTTTTTCTGTACGTTTTATAAGTCGTTGTTAAATTGAGATAAAATTCAATTCTAAAATTATAGCAAAAGCTTATTGAGGATAAAAAATACAAATGTGATTACAATATTATACTAATATGCCTCACGTTGTTTTGTCTTGATCAAACAACTGATATGTTTGTTTAGGTCTGATACTATTTGTTTTTCTTCTTTGCCCTTTTTGTTCTTTAATTGTAGAATAAATGTTTTTACCGAGAGGTGAACATTATAAGAAACTTTGTAAAAGAAATAAAATATTTTTTATATACAATTTGCTATTGCTGTTTGTTCTTGAATTGTAGAAAAAAGGGAAAGTTTTCACTACGAGGTGAACATTATAAAAAACTTTGTAAAAAATGCTAACTATTGCTTTTATATGTAATTTATTATTTTAGAAAAAGGACCAATGGCAACCTGACTGATGTTTATGTTTCACTTATTATATTCATTGTTCATATCCTGTCTATCTCTCTTTTGTGCTTATATTCTTGTTCTATTTTGGTTTATTTTTCTATGGTACTATACCCATCATAAACTTGTTCTTGAATTTAGTGTTCCTTTATAATTGTGTTTTTATAGTGCATAATTGTTTTCTTTTTTGTTTTAGTTTTTTGTTTTTTTTCTACCTTTTTGTTTTTGTTTTCTTCCTTTTTGGTGAATTCGCTCATACTCTTTTTGCATTGATCTATATAATTATCTACACGATAATCGATGCTCTGTTCTACTGTTACAACTTCCGATTCAATTAAATGTAGGCTTCTTTTATTAATTTTGTATTAATTTACGTAATGGTTATAGTACGGCTCATTGTCTTTCTTATAAAAGGGAGGGCAGCCATGCGATTCGTTTGTCCAGCAAATTGTATGGCAGGCCGTGAGGAGAGAATGCCTCAGTGCTCAGCGGATCGCTGGAGACGAAAAAGTAGCAAATTTTGGAAACGACATTGCCTCAGAAAAATGGCCCTAGCATCCAAACGCCTTACCCAAAATCCATGTTCATGGTATCATTTTGTTGGAAAAAGAATGTTCTATCCAATGAAATAAAAAATAATGACACTTGGTCGATGGTGTCGAAGAAATTAACGATCGTATGTGTTGCAACCATTTTGAGACACTCTGTATATTATACCATGATATTTCTAAATATAACTATTTAATTAAAAGTAGCAAAAATATTATAATTATGGAGGATTGCGAACGCGTACGTGCTCGTTATATCATTCAAGTCTAAGGTCGTATGAACACCTCATTCTGACTAGAAAATAAGTACTATCATTTTAACATTTTTTTCGAAGTAGACAAAATAAAACACATACTAAATAAATTGATTCAAAATGCTAAACTATAAGCAGTGCAATCTATTTTTGTTTGCTCCGATTTTTTATCAAAATATGTTATTTAACTAATAGTTAAAATGGCATTTGGCTAGACCAATCAACGTCAGTCCAGAAAAAAACGTCACGTTTCGGCGGCAAACAAAAATCATGGCACCACTCAGAGCATCCATAAAGAGCCTGCGAGAGCAAAACAGAAACTTTGCCCACTCTTCAAAATAAATAATGGAGGGGTGATTCAGGGACATTTGAGATGTGTGAAAATAGGTCTTACTACACAGTTTGCTTTGTATTATGCGTTTTGGTTCGCTTTAAGCGCTCTATTTGTAAACCGATCAGTATTTTCCAAGTTATGCAGCTAAATAACCCTTTTATTTAGGCACCTTAATCCAGGTCCGCTTTCCCCTTGTGTTATCCTCATTGTACAGGTAGACCACGGTACGACCCGGGATCACTGACTCAATTCTAGAAATCCTCTGTCAATTCGCTGACATTGTGTATAGGGTTTTCTTTATATTATTCATGTTTAAACACTACCCAATTATTCAGTCCCGGGTCGTTCACCGCGTCCTACTTATTTCTCATGTACACTGGGCCCAAAAAGAAACTTATAATTATTCCCATGGACGTATTTTGAAAATCTGTTCATCAAAATTAACCAAAATGACACACGGGATTGCTTAAATACCCTACTCCGATTACATGTCAATGTCCAAACGGTTACCTTACTGAGAGAACTGAAAAATGCACTGGCATGGAGCCGTTTGCTGTATCACAATGTCACAGTCTGGACATTTTGGCAAAAGAGTTTAAGGCAGATGAGGAAATCAAAACAAATTGAAAAGAAGGTAATGTCAGTTACCCAAACACAGACATCAATAGTGGGTGTGTCCGCCATGTGATTGGAATCATTCAGTGCATCTCCTATGCGTGATGTCCACCAGATTTCTGATACAGGCTTGGGGAGATTGTTCCTCTCTTCATGTAGAGCTGCTCTGAGTGTGTGCATTAACAGGCGGATTGTCCCTTATACTGTGACATGTGGTCCCGGAAGCTGTTCCAT
The DNA here is from genome assembly GCA_037951105.1 of Echinarachnius parma. NCBI lineage: Eukaryota > Metazoa > Echinodermata > Echinoidea > Clypeasteroida > Echinarachniidae > Echinarachnius > Echinarachnius parma. The sequence goes on from JBAMJV010012704.1 coordinate 24,894, forward strand.
GTCAGTGCTTTTTGTGGTTTTGTCAGTTGGGCAACTGCTTGGCCACTGACATGTGTTTAGAGTAGAGTATTTAAGTAATCCGGTGTGTCATTTTGGTTGATTTTGATGGGCAGGATTTTAAAGATATGATCATGTGAAAAATTATAAGTTTCTTTTTGGGCCCAGTGTACGTTATATTTGTAAATAAATCAGAATCTTTCAAGTTATGCAGCTAAATAACCCTTTTATACTGGTCCGCTTTCCCACTTTTCTTTATCCTCCATTAATTGTACAGGTTATCCTCAATTGTACAGGTAGACCGCGGTACGACTCGGGCGCACTGACCCAATTCGACAAACCCTCAGTTATTCGCTGACAATATTTATAGGGTTTTCAAATTACTTTATTCAAGTCTAAACACCTACAATATGATTCAGTCCCGGGTCGTCACCGCGTCCTATCTATATCTCATGTACTTCTATAAATATTTTGTTTATCTTTGCTATCCGCTATGTTTCTATATAGTATTGCTCTGTCGCTCATGTCTTTTTAATTATTATTTTCACTTATTTACCTGTTGTTTTTTTTGGTTGCCTTTAGCCTTACTATATCCCACCATCTCTTACCAGAGATTAATTTTTTTATAATTGTTATATGCAGGGTTCTCGTTCGATACATCCAGTAATACGGAGTTTTCGCAAACCTGAGGACGACGAGTAGTGGGGTGGTTAAGGGGGCCATGACTGCATTTTGGGGTACGATTGTTTTACTTGGCATACATACTCCTTGGATCAAAAGAAGAAAATTCGTCAAAAGAGACACTCTGTATCTATGGAAATTAGGCCTAATTTCCATAATTGATACAGAGTGTCTCTTTGGATAGATTTTCTTCTTTTGATCCAAGGAGTTTGTATGCCAAGTAAAACAATTGTACCCCAAACTGCAGTGAACACCCATATTTGTGGCCCCTACTAGAAGAAATGACGTCATTTAGGCGAGAAATTACGTCACTTACGTTCTCTCTCGTCGTCTGGCCAATCTGAACACTAGTTCATGCCCGATTTCAGGTTCGTCGGAAAATCCAGTGCACCGTCTTCAGAATTACGTAATCAGAGAAGTATCAACGTGTATATGTGTGTGTGTGTGTATTGTATACGTGTGTATGTGTATGTGTGGTGGATTATGTGACTGGTGTATGCGTGTGTGTTTGAATGTGTGTGTTTGTGGCTTTGTGTACGTGTGTGCGCATTTGTGCGTGCGTGTGTGTATATGCGTATGTGTATACGGGTATGGGTTTTTGTTTGAGTGTGTGCGTGTGTTTGTGTTTGTTTGAGTGCTCGCGTGGATGAGTGTGCGTGCGTGTGTTTGTGTGTGTGTGGATGTGCGTGTGTGGTTGTTTGTGTGCATTCATGTGTTTGTGTGGGTGTGTGTTGTGTATCTGTATGCGTATGTGTGGGAGTTGTATTAATGTTGTGTTTGTGTGTATACGCGTGTGTAAGGGTTTGTGTTTGTGTGTGCGCATGTGTGGGGTGTTTGTGTGCATTTGTGTTTGTTTGAGTGCGAGTGCGTGCGTGCGTGCGGGAATGGATGTTTGTGCGTGTGGGTATGCGTATGTGTAAGTGTTTGTGTGATTGAATGCGTGTATGTGTGTGTGTGTCTGTGTTGAAGTTTGAGTATTTAAGTGTTCGGTGCGCATGTGTATGTGTGTATGTGAGTGTTTGACTAAGTGTCAACACTGTGTTGACTAAAAGCGAAGATGGTTGAAAGGCAGCGAACAGGTAGTGAACAGGACGGGTTGACTAGATCCAATAGACCGCTTATGTGATGCATGCAAATAATATGCGTATAACGTACATACTCCCCGTTGACAAGATTAAGCTTAACAATAGTAACTAGGTCCGGCAAGCATGCCGGATCTTGACGGACCTAGTTACTATTGTTATGCTTGTCAACGGGGAGTATTACGTCATACGCATATTATTTGCTTATACAGGGTGGCCCAGAAATAACGGAACGGGGTACTTTCCATTATAAAGAAACATACATACTAGGTTCACTGGATAGATCATCTTTTAAAAAGAAATTTTATATCAACAACAGTAATTTGGTCAAGTAGTTTTTTTGTTTGGTATCTATCCAGTGAACCTATTATGTACGTTTATTCACAATGGCAAATACCCCGTTCCGTTATTTCTGGGCCACCCTGAAACGGTCGTTTCAGAACGGGAAACTCGTTCTCGTCGACACTAGCGAAAAGTCTCTATTGTTACGTTCTCGTAGTCCGACTGCCAACTGACTTTGTCCGTGTTGCCTACGGAGACCTCTCTCGTGTTCCTGTCGTGTAAATGTTCATGTGTGTTCCTTCAATTCTGTCTACATGAAGGTATATTCCATCACTGTGTTTTTACTGTTGTACTTTACTCACCATTCTATGCATTTCTCACCGATTTGGACCTCATCTTTATTGTCATGCAAAAGCGCTAACATTTATAGTCTATTATTATTTAGCAACTTTTGTACTTAGTTCATCCTGTTTGGGATATGGTTTTTTAGTTTTTATAAGGCTAACTTAAATAACCACGTTCCATTCAATTCATTGAATTACGTACGATGACTTTTTTGATTTATTAAGACCTGCTTTAGGGAATATTGATATAAATAATGATCCAGTGGGACAATATGATGATTCTGTGGGTGATAATTTGTAATGCTTTATCAGAGGAATTAAACCTCGATTTTCATTTTGACAAACCAGCAGCAGAAACTCTCACTAGTTATATAACAAACAAACAGTTCCATAATGTGGTCAAAGAGTATAGTAATGATATTTTTCGCTATTACATTTGAATATTAGAAGCTTAAATAAACATTTTGATGATTTGCAATTTTGTTAGAGGTCCCCTCTCAAACACCCATCTCTATAATCGGTTTGACTGAAACTCACATGCCCTCAATGATTATGAGTTTGTTTATAAGAATAGACAAGATCGATTAGGAGGTGGTGTAGCTATGTATGTATTAAAACGCCTAGTTATATAGTTCATGAAAAATATTTCATTAATTAACGATATAATCAGTCAAGCATACTCCCTCAATAAAGGGATCGTGTGTATCCCTCTTTTGAGGGATTATGACTAATGCATGATCCAAGTTACGGTTCACTGCGCGCAGCCTTGCTGTACAAAGTGAATTGACACACGCCTTCCGTTCATGACTTGATGATCTTTATATATGTACAATAATACCGAAAGTTCCCAACGGTAGTTCATTCTATAATTTGTATTATAAAGAAACAATTGGACAAATAGAATAAAAATAATTAACTACCTTTGGGAATTTTTGTAATGACTGACTGAAGACATAATGAGCAACTCAAAATTTGAAGATTTATTTCAAGTCGCTTCAGAATATATGAGAGGATCGATATACGTGTACGCTATCGAGCACAGCGTACTATCCCTGCTGGAAAGTTCACACTCATTCACAGTGTGAAACACAGTGTGAAACCACATTTCACACTGTGAAAACACATTTCATACTGTGAAAACACATTTCACACTGTGAATGAAATGTTTTCACAGTGTGGACACAGCCACACTGTGGTAAACCACACAGTGTTCACATTGTGAAATTTGATTTCACAATGTGAAATGTGTTTTCACATTGTGAAATGTGTTTTCACACTGTGGCCACATTGTGAAATTTATTCCACGCTATGAAAACCAGATTTTCACAGTGTGAAAACCTTGCGACACAGATTTCACAGTGTGAACAAAAGAATTCACAGTGTGGCCACTCTGTAAACAATATTTCACATTGTGAAAAATATAATTCACCTTGTGGAAAGTATTTCACAGTGTGAACAGAAGAATTCACTGTGTGGCCACTCTGTAAAAACTATTTCACATTGTGAAAAATATAATTCACCTTGTGGAAAGTATTTCACAGTGTGAAAAATATATTTCAAATTGCGCAGATACATTGTATTAACAATGGAATGAACCTGTCTTTAGAGGTCACCTGTCTTATACTTCCCCTTGGTGGACAGAGGTTTGACTGAATAGCTAGACACAACAAATAATTATGTCCATATTATTGTTTTATTGTAATCATTATACTATTTCACGATTTTAATATATTTTAATCGATGGTTCAATATTTACAAACAGAAACCAATGTTTGACTCGTAAGCGGTATGATTTTATCGAGGCTAGTACCCTAAAACAGTGGCATACCTAGGATTTGTTCAAGGGGGAGGGGGAGGGGTGTCGGTGAAGAACTATCGAGAGAGGGGGGGGGGGGGGGGGGGTGTCCGTCAATTTGTTTAGAGAGGGCCAGATGTCGGTGAAGATTTGTTCGAAGCCGAATTCCGAGATCCTCAAAAATGTTTGAGGCCAAGACCAAGATCCGTTGTTTTCGGGGGCCGATTGAGATGTTTGTTATGATGGTCAACAGTGGCGACGGGGGGGGGGGGGGGGGGGGGGGCACGGGGGGCACGTGCCCCCCAATAATTTTGAAAATACAATAGAAAACATATGGGGACTTTTTTGAAGGAAAAAAAAAGAAATACATAAGGTGTGCCCCCCCCCCCCCCCCCCAATAATTTGTGTGCCCCCCATTCATTCCGACCACGCTACGCCACTGATGTTCAAGACCATTAAGAAGTGGCCTCGACTGACCACTTACATTTTGTAAGAGGGGGGGGGGGGGGGGTTGAACCTCCCAAAACAGCCCTTTTTTATGAAGGGGGGGATATTGAACCCCTCAACCCCTCATGGGGTCATGGGTACGCGGCGTAAGCCTATGCCCTAATATAGATCTAGTTATATGCCTCCTTGATTGTAACAACGTTCCATGCGTTAATAGTCCATGCACGGGCACGACTAGACATCAAGACGAGAGCTGTATGATATATAAGAAAGCTTTATTAAATACAGCTCTATGGAGTACTATTGGGGGGGGGGGGGGGTTCGAGAAAAAATATAAAGAGCTGCATTGATTTGTATGACATCATAGCAATTCGGTCAGCAGCTTACTCGGGCAAGAGGCTAGCTCGACATATACCCCCAACGACCAAATAATGATCTAGTGAAGACCTGTTCTTCCGATTTATTTAAAAAAAAAATTTTTGAAAAATTATTATTTGAAATGCTAAAAATTACATTGTTAAATTGTTGCCCGAGTTGTCCTAGGTCAATACAAGAGCAGACCGCTAATCAACTCGTAAGGGACGAGATAGCCCTTGGCCGAGTTGTTGTCGCGGCGCGCACCCATATCACGTGACCCATTCACATGTATATATCCGAATTCGAATATTTCATGCGGGCGGTCGGTAAACTCTTCGAATTGCATTTTTGAAATAAAATGACAGAAGCTGGCTCCTGATCGTATATCTACAGCTATCGTCTCGACCTTTGTTTGAATTTGAGTTGTGTTTCGAACTAGCTATCCAGTTACTACATTATTGAGTTTTTAAATTTGTAATTAGTTCTGTTCGTCGACCGTATCCGAATTCCGATACGCCAGGCGAGCCGGTCGAGGTGAATGTGTTGGATTTTGGCACTTATGCTGGCGACTGGCGAGGATTGGTGAGTCATTAATTTGTCTGACGTTCTGTATGATTTAATGTTATAGATTGAGATCTACTGACTATGAATAATATAAGCTAATTGGCTCAATGTGATTGTGAATGTAATGGAGTGTAGTACGAGATCGACAAATCTAACGCTTTCATGCCCATGCCATGGCCTCATTGTTGTTGATATATGTAACTGAAATATTCTTCTGTCGGTTTTATAGCGCTAGACGCTCCGATTGCCCCCTGCAGTGTGAGCCAATAACACTGTCGTCGTCAACCATTTGTGGATTATAGAAATAATGTCAGTTACCGTGCATGGTCATGATGGTTACTGGTAGTCATAAATACATTGAAATTTTGTTTTTTGTGCTAATTTTGTAGTCTGTATTTCTGATGGACAGACCACGCAGTAACGTAATCGACAAATGGTTGTCAATGAGGATGTTATCTGCTCGCACGGCGGGCGGCAATCATACTCATACTCATAGCGTCTAGCGCTAGAACATGTAGAAGGCCGACAATAAAATGTTTCAGTAATATTGTGAAAGAGGCCATAAAAGCGCTAGATTTGTAGATTTTAATCGAGTGTGCATGAGAATGAAGATGGAATATTGAACAATACGAATGTATACATTTGTAAGTTTGTAGCAATGTAGGCATGACACGCACTAGATCGACAAATCTATCGCTTTCATGGCCTCTTTCTCTTTGACATTATTATTGTCATTTTCACTGTCGGCATACTAGCGATAGACGCTACCCATTCACTCTGCCGTGCGGGCCTTGTCACCAGTAAAAGTTACTTACGGAAAATCATTTAACTTCGACTAAAAAAACAACATATTTTCGTACTTTGCGCGAAATGTGTAGCCCTATCAATACATTTAGGGCTACTATAATGTACTTCAACTCACCGATCTCGTGTGTCGCTATACATGTCATTTTATAATTACGGCGATTTGGGAGATTTTACAACGATTTTACAAAGAGGTTATTATCCGTTCAGTACGGTAGCACTGTACTTGTACCGTACTGAACGGATAGTTATAACCTCTTTGCAACTCGCTTGTGCACTGCGCGCTTGCACCCCTGTGTCAACTTAATGGATCGGTCCAGGTGTGATGACGTAATTATTGCATCTGTGTACGTTAGCGGCAGTTTGAACGGCGAAATATGGAAGAATAGTGATGGAAAATCGTTGTAAAATCTCCCAAATCGCCTTAAAATATGTTGTTTTTCTAGTCGAAGTCAAATGATTTTCCGTAGGTAACTTTTACGGGTGACAAGGCCCGCACGGCAGGGTGAATGGCTAGCGTCTATACGGTCTATCGCTAGAATGCCGACAGTGAAAATGACAATAATAATGTCAAAGAGGCCATGAAAGCGATAGATTTGTCGATCTAGACACGCACAAGCGACCAGAGCAATGCTAAATTGATTTGTACACAGGATCTGCAATACATGAACTTTGGGCTATGGCATCTATGACGACCCGGTACAGAAAAAGTTGTAAAATTTACATGCAAAATTCTGAATTTAAAATAAATTTGGCAAAATCAAACATAACTGGCCCTAGAAATTATCTTCCTAAAATGTTGGAAATGTAGAGAAATCTGCAGTATAGGATTTGTCAGTAAATGATCCATCTCAAAAGTGTCGCTGCTATCTGAAGGACTGCCATCATGGCCATGTATTCCCCGCTTACTTCCTGCACCACATGAGTAAGTGAGTTACATGTACATGTACTGAGTGTAATCAATTCTAAAAGTCCCGTATCCATACTAGTAGTGTACTTGTTTCTGATGCTGTTTCCTCTTTTGTCTTAAAATTTAGATTTGGGGTTCAGAGACATTATGACAACAAGCACTGACAATGTTGGGAGCCAAGCCATTCGGCAGCTCATTCAAAGCAGATGTCACATTGACAGCTGAGATGCGGATTGAGTCTTGGCACCAACCTGACAACAGTCAACAAAATGGCATCATTGGTAAATTTGTAATTTGCTATAGAGATGGTATACATGTAAGTAGTACTGCATTGAGCCATTGACTAAGTTAGGTGGTGGGGGAACAGTGACAAAGTAGCATGACTTGACACACAGTAACACAGTAAAATTGCAGGAGTCATATTTTGGTGGCCTGATTGTCAAGGAGATTTTCAACCTCTCATTGACTAAGTCTAAAAATTCTTGTTTTCTTCAGTGTCATCTGTAGGACTTCACAGATTTGACCATGAATTAGTGATATTTTGAAAAGTGCAAAATTTGTTCATGAAATCACATTTTGGGCCAGGAAATTTGTTTTCAGGGCCACCAGAAAATGGGAAGAAATTATTGTAAATTGAAATTATAGTACTGTACTCAGTATTCTATCGTAAATTACCCTAAACTACTATGTCTTTCTGATTCTTCAGAATCTTCTTCTTTCTTAAAACTTGGATCAGGGGTTGTGATCATTGCAAATTGATGACAAATGTGTCCCCTTCTGTCACTTCGGGTAATTCATCGGCAATATCAAAATTGAGATTTTTAGTGTTTTGAATTCTCTCGGATTTCAGCTTTAAAATGATATATAACTTGCTACATATAATTGTCATGAAGGAAAGAAAAACGCAATTTAATAACGCGGACCAGAGCTCAGCTATTTGTCAAACAACAGAGAAAATCGCTTCTAAAGTTTCGCATCCATTCAGAAAAGCATCCTCACAGAGCGAGCGAGCGGTTGAACAAATTCTCGGTTTGACCGTTCGTTTTTCACAATCGATCGTGAAAATAGCGTTATCAACAAACAATATAACGCATGCGCAGTTTACTGTTATTCCTCGGCCAATCAGCAAAGCTTTCGTATCGCGGCATGTAACCTAGTCAAATAGTCGTACCGATACATACAGTAAAATTTGTACAAAGCCGCTCCAGTTTCGTACAATTGCATGCAAGTTAACCCGGCGGGCTAGCTGGCATAACCCCCTCGATCACAATGAATGGTACAATAGAGCGGTAACTTCAGTCCTCGCTGGTCGGGCGATATCGACCCACCTGCTCATTCATCCTGCCCGATCGTTACCGCAACATTGAACTATACACAATGAACTTCGCACCGGGGAGGCGTATTTTGATAATCCTTCGCAGCTGGTTATTGTTTGATATCTTTCATTAGAATTCTAAAGAATTAATTGTCTGCATATCCTTGCTTGTAAATCTGATAAACAGAACACAATAAATGACAATTTATGAATTTGTTTTGCCAAAAGATCAATTTTAAATTATGAAGAATAAATTTCCATCAGTGGACCTGTCAAACTATACATTCCTGAGTAATTTCCTTTGTATTTTTCTGTTTTAAAATTTTATTTTGAAGATTTGGACAATGTTACTAAGTCCCTTTAAATGTATTGTTTTATTTGTATTTAAATGTATCCAAATTAATTATTTCAGTCTTTTTTCCGTATAACCAATTTTCAGAAATTCATGCAAGCCTGAATGCAAACAAGTTAATGATAATATCACAACCAAAATAGTGATTTACAATGTATATACCCAACAAAAAAAACGAAAGAGCACAGTCAAATAACGACTATTAATCAGTTCATGCTTACATGCCAAGTTACACCAGTAGTACAACACAGAACACTATACATGGGGCTGTAATCTCACGGAGGCAAGGCAAATTTCATACTGCAGTATGTTCGGAAGATCGGTTTGATAAGTCGTATTTTCGCATGAATACGGTATTTTCGCAAACCTGAAGACGACGAGTAGTGGGGTGGTTAAGGGGTCCATGACTGCATTTTGGGGTACGATTGTTTTACTTGGCATACATACTCCTTGGATCAAAAAAAGAAAATTCGTCAAAAGAGACACTCTGTATCTATGCAAATTAGGCCTAATTTCCATAATTGATATACAGATTGTGTCTTTGGATAAATTTTCTTCTTTTGATCCAAGGAGTTTGTATGCCAAATAAAACAATTGTACCCCAAACTGCAGTGAACACCCATATTTGTGGCTCCTACTAGGAGAAATGACGTCATTTAGGCGAGAAATTACGTCACTTACGTTCTCTCTCGTCGTCTGGCCAATCTGAGCACTAGTTCATGCCCGATTTCAGGTTCGTCGGAAAATCCAGTGCACCGTCTTCAGAATTACGTAATCAGAGAAGTATCAACATGTATATGTGTGTGTGTGTGTGTGTTTTATACGTGTGTATGTGTATGTGTGGTGGATTATGTAACTGGTGTATGCGTGTGTGTTTGAATGTGTGCGTGTGTGGCTTTGTGTACGTGTGTGCGCATTTGTGCGTGTGTGTGTGTGTTTGTGAGTGTATATGTGTTTGTTTGTGTTTGTTGGAATGCGAGTGCATGCGTGCGTGTGTGTATCTGCGTATGTGTACGGGTATGGGTTTTTGTTTAAGTGTGTGCGTGTGTTTGTGTTTGTTTGAGTGCTCGCGTGGATGAGTGTGCGTGCGTGTGTTTGTGTTTATGTGGATGTGCGTTTGTGGGTGTTTGTGTGCATTTGTGAGTGTGCATTCATGTGTTTGTGTGGGTGTGTGTTGTGTATCTGTATGCGTATGTGTGGGAGTTTTATTAATGTTGTGTTTGTGTGTATACGCGTGTGTAAGGGTTTGTGTTTGTGTGAGCGCATGTGTGGGGTGTTTGTGTGCATTGTTGTTTGTTTGAGTGCGAGTGCGTGCGTGCGTGCGGGAGTGGATGTTTGTGCGTGTGAGTATACGTGTGTGTAAGTGTGTGTGTGTTTTGTGTGATTGAATGCGTGTATGTGTGTGTGTGTCTGTGTTGGAGTTTGAATAATTCAGTCGGGTCGTGTGTTTGCGCATGTGTATGTTTGAAAGTGTAAGGTGTGTGTGAGTGTTTGTCATGATTGTGTGTAGAAGGGAACGACGTCATTGTGAACGCGCGTTAACTAAAAACGAAAATGGTTCAAAGGCAGCGAACAGGTAGTGAACAGCACGGGTTGACTACATCCAATAGACCGCTTCTGTGATGTATGCAAATAATATTCGTATGACGTATAGACTCCCCGTTGGCAAACTTAACAATAGTAACTAGGTTCGGCAAGATAAGTATGCCGGAGCTTACCGGACCTAGTTACTATTGTTAAACAGTGCCAACGTGGAGTATTACGTCATACGCATATTATTTGCTTATACAGGGTGGCCCAGAAATAACGGAACGGGGTACTTTCCATTATAAAGAAATATGTGACCGGCTCTGTCAGTTTGGGTAATTCATCGGGAATATCAAAATTGAGATTTTTAGTGTTTTGAATTCTCTAGGATTTCAGCTTAAAATGATATACAACTTGTTAAGTATGAGTTTCTTGAAGGCTAGAAAAACGCAAATTAATAACATGGACCAGAGCCCCGTGATTTGTCAAACAACGGAGAAAATCGCTTCTAAAGTTTTGCATCCATTCAGAAAAGCATTGTCACACACCGAGCGAGAAGTTGAACGGTTCGCTTTCACCTTTCCGCTTTTCGTAATCGATCAGCAAACGAAATAATGCATGCGCAGTTATACGTTATTCATCGGCCAATCAGCAACGCTTTCGCCGGTATTACGTAATTTTACAAAGCCTCAGCCCTAAGTCTCAGTTGATCGACAAACTAGCCCATGTGCTGCCCTTTGATGTGCATGTATTACAACCGCGGTGCATTATGTATGTACGTACCGCCATAAACCACCGCATCATATTCACCATACCGCCGCTGTACCACCGGTAGACAAAAGAAAAGCGCAGTTTGATACCATATGATATGGTACGCTGCACACGCACACTGACTGCACACTTGCGGCATGCCCAGCGCGATTCAATGCGGTACCCATAGAATTATAAACAAACCAACTACTCGTTTACTATACAGTAAGTTAAATGCCGCGAACGCTTCCCGGAAATGTACAAGACACACGGACAATACAACTCTATTCAGGTTAGTCTGACCAATCACTGTACAGCTACAGCGCTTTCTTCTTGCAGCTCGCCGCGGCGGTACGGTCGAATCACACACACATAGCTGGCGCGTTCGTTTCACAATCGATCATGATCAGCCAGCGCGGATTTACTGAGTTTCTGGTCGAAACCGAAATGAAGGTTGTTTAGAAAAATCATTATTTACGGCATAACAAATTTGATTAAAGACCTGAAATTTTCTGAGAATGTAGATGAAACATGGAAGTATCAAATCCCATAAAGTAAAAAATTTCAGCCAAAGACAATATTTTATGATTTTGAGGCTCTAACTACTAAAGACACATCCCGACTTTACACCCATTCTCTGGGAGCCGGTCTCAAATTGCTTTCGTAAGCCCATTCACAAGGATGTTCGTCAATGTGTTAGTGCATCTCTAAACTATAACACTAATAGTAATATTCAAAATACAAATAAAAGGAAGGCAATATATTAACCTCTTTTCATTGTTCTATTTTCAGCTCTTGCTACAGCTGCTTCAAAGACATCTCGAGTTTAGGAGAGCTAGCCAAACAGGAATGAAAGACTCTTAAACAGGTACTTATATATCGGTTGTATCAGCTATCAGCGCATTGAAATGGAAAAACCCAAATAAATCCAAGATGGCCGCTCCGGAAATTAGTCGAGCTAGAATAAATGTGTTCCCTTGTTGGTTTATAGGATCGGGATATCTTTATTTGACTTAATCATTGTAATACCATAAGCAACTAGAATACTGGACTCACAATTCAGTTTGTTTTGAACAGTAAATAAAAAATACATTCATGAAATAAATGCATTCAAACAGACTAAAAACATTCTCTCCTTACAAAAGCCAAAGGCGGCCATCTTGGATTTATGTTACTGAAAATGGCAATGGACATTCTCACTTATTAATTATTATGGTGTAATACAAAATGCAGAATGGCTAGAGTACAAACGACCATATCTCATGACTCTAATAGTTGGCCTAATTTGCACAATTAGGCTCTCTATGATGTATAATGATATATATATGCAATTTTTCCTCAAGAAAAAGAATTTGGCAGTCATTTCCCATGAAATCAATCAATTTGGGGATAATTAGTAAAAATGTAATTGTCCTGGGAACCCCCTTTTAAATCACCAACATTTATTATGCTGCCCTCTATTGGTGTGACTGTGACCTCATCTAAAGAACTTCGCCCCATAGTTTCTGTATACGACGCCACACTAAATTCTCTAGTTGACGTAAGCCGACGAAGTGGCAATCACGCTGCTGATTTTGGGCTTAAACTGGCTGCTAATTGAGATCAAGCATCAGAAAATTAGCCTAAAATCACTACTGTGTTTATTTTCATGGAATTTTTTTTCTGCGGACTTAGTTTACAAGTCATCAACTATGGAATAAGTGCCGAAATATGCTGTATTCATTAGAAGTTAAAGAAATATTTTCCTACTGTACCATTATTTTTGATACACACTGTACAATATGATTGACAAAAAATACCCTGTACTTTTTGCTTATTAATGGCTTTAGCAACAAAAGAAAACAATAATGTTCATGTTCATGTATATGCCAATGAGGTGCACCCATCTTGGATTTCAGGGTGTTGTGAAATGAGCACAGGAAATGAATTCCTTACCCCAAAACACCCTAAATAAATGTTTTTAGTTAGGTCCTGTGATCTTATTACATAAATATGCGAAATAGCTAACTATTTTTATAATGTTTATACAAAAGATTGCTCAATTGCCACCTTTTTTTCCTATTTCATTTAGAACATTGTATAGTAAAAAAAAAACCCATTGGACTAATGAACATTAGGCCATAGGGATATCTACAGGACTAGCACACTTGTCGTATCTTTTCAGGTATTATAGATTGGATCAGCAGCTTTGGACATATCATCCTATCATTTTAATGATTACAAGTTCATGCTAGCATTTAACTATTAACATTTGTTTTTCTCATTTATTTGTATTTCTTTCTTGATAGAATACGCTATGGGAAGATTGCCAGAAGCGAACTCCACAGAGATGAGAGAAATAAACAGGGGCAAGGCTGAACAGGGGTCTAAAGAGCGGAGGTGTGCCTTGGCCGACTTCTAAATGGGGTTCTAAGTAGTGGGGGTGTGCCTCAACCAACTTCAAAATGGGGGTCTATGGAGCGATCATGGCTGAGTCTGAGGGGTGTTTCCGTCACCAACATTATTCGAGGCAGAAGTCTTAAGAGCGGCCTTTTTTTATCCCGACGGCTCATGCAGCACAGTCTCTTCCCAAGAGACTAAAGCATTAGATGCAACGGTTGAACTTTAACCAGCAGAGACAGTCTTTCTACTATGACAGGAAGACATACTGACTCAAGAGCAAGATACTGTTTGCATGCAACCGACTTGAGAGATGATCACTGGAAGAAGGCAACAGTTATCAGGCATCTCGATGAGCGTTCGTTTGAGATACACCACCATGGTAACACAAGTTCGCCCGGTGATGGCTACAGGTGATTCGCGTTCGCGGCTTGGGGAGCACGACAGTGACTTGCCCGGTGACCATGACCTTGATTCACGGCCTGATAATCGTGTTAGACTATCATCTAGAGAAAGACGCGAGCCAGCGTAGCTAAGAGATTATTTATACAGAAATATTTACAAGTGGGATTCACACACCCACCCACAATGGTCATTGATTTGTTTAACCTTGAATTTAATCATCTAATAATTTATTCATTATGACCATTGGAATATAGATTAAGATAGATCAGATAAGCTAGTTGATATGGACATTGATAGACGCAGATAAATCAATCAATGTGACTCGATGCAGACAGAATGACAATTCATTAATTTCTTTAATATAAACTGTATAAATACACAAATAGACCCATCTAGATTTGAAATGCTGATGCAGACAAAATGACAATTTAGTGTTTTTTTCTAAAAACCAAAATCAATACTTTGGACACAGAAAACGTAATGAGTGAATGTTAAAGAAACCACGTATTGGTTTTATGAACAATTATAATATTAAGCATGTTCTTTATTATTCTTTTACTGTTTTGTTTTTTAGGTAGCGGATATAGTTATTTATGTTTTGTATCGTTTTGAGGGTAAATATCTATTAAAGTTGAGTTTCACAAGCAGACAATGATTATCAACCTTTTCTTCTTCATATTATGTACTAAGATTTACCAGACTACACTTTCATAGTTTGACAGATTTAACATTGTAGAATTAAACAAATAATTTCATTTCCAAATATGGCAATGTCACACAGTATAATGTGTCACATTGAATGTCCACACATTAAACAGTTTCAATGTGGTGGGCATTTCACAGTGTGAGGTTTTCACAATGATAAATTTTGGCATTTTCACAATGTGAATCACACTGGTTCACATTGTGAATCACAGTGCGCTCCACACTGTGTATTTCGGGCGTTTTCACAATGTGGTCACACCGTTTCACAGTGTGGTTCACACTGTGAACCACAGTGTGTTTCAGAGTGTGGTCACAATGTGAATCTCCGGTTATTCACAGTGTGAATCACACTGGTTCACATTGTGAATCACAGTGCGCTTCACACTGTGTATTTCGGGCGTTTTCACAGCGTGGCCGTGTCGTACCACACTGATTCACACTGTGAACCACACTGTGATTCACACTGTGAACCACACTGTGAACCACACTGATTCACACTGTGAACCACACTGTGATTCACACTGTGAACCACACTGTGAACCACACTGATTCACACTGTGAACCACACTGTGATTCACACTGTGGAACGACGCGGCCACGCTGTGAAAATGCCTTCACACTGTGTATTTCGGGCGTTTTCACAGTGTGGCCGCATCGTTCCACAGTGTGTCCACACAGTGGTTCACAGTGTGATTCACACTGTGAACCACACTGTGATTCACACTGTGAACTACACTGTGATTCACACTGTGGAACGACGCCACCACGCTGTGAAAACGCCCGAAATACACAGTGTGAAGCGCTCTGTGATTCACACTGTGAACCACAGTGTGATTCACACTGTGATTCACACTGTGAATGAGTGTGAACTTTCCAGCAGGGATACAGCGACATGGGTATGGAAGGGGGGAGGGGGGGGGGGGGCACGGGATTGCGCACGTCCCCCTACCCCCCCCCCCCCCCATAATACAAAACATAACAAATGTAAACGTAAGGAACAATTTTTTAAGAGAACACTAGAAATACATGATAATGTCTGCCCCGATCATTTTGTGTGCACCTACCTCAACCCCCCTATCAGTCCGAGCACACACTACGCCACTGTCACAGCTCATATGATTGTTGTGTTACTGTTTGATACATCTACGCGAGTATGCATACATGTACCCACGATATCAGGTAACACAAATTATGTAATGGCTCATTGCTAACAATCCAATCCCTTCTTACACTGCCCTGACCCGTCCGTGACCTTGCTGGCATGCAAAGGTCTTTCTCACTGTATCACCCAACTCAAATGGCCCCTCGTCTACACTAATTTCGTGTACTAGTAGTGTGCGTGTTATGAATTAATATGAATTGCCTTTTGCAGGGAAGTGGGTCAAGGGATTGATATTTAGGAGGAAGAATAATATTCCTCATTCTCATGCATGATGACCTGAGCATACAAGAGAAAGAGAAAACATGAGAGAAAGAGAGAGTGAGCGAGAGAGGGTAATGGAGTGGTCACACGATACTTGCGACGACCTGCAACATCTTGCGATTGGTCACGTGCACATATGAAAGGCGGATTTTGCCAAAGTCTGTAATACATCACCGCCCTGTACAAACTCACTGCAGATGTACAATATAAACACTCACAAAATGTTCCGCAATTCAAGGATGAGCGTTAATATCTCTCTGCTCTTATATTGATATGGTCTTGATGCACAAATTACTACTATTACTACTACCACTACTACTACTACTTCTACTACTAATAATAATAATAATAATTATAATAGTAATATTGTTAATTATAATAATGTAGGAATGTGAAAATTTGAACATAGAGTATGTCATAATAAGTATGTAGAGAGTATGTAATGTATGAGATCATGCACTGACTGTTGTTATACCGTTATATACTTGTAACCAAAAGGCTGAATGCACCTTTAAATGGCTGTGCTATATGTTGTGTATAGCCCTGCACAAAGAGACTGACCGTGCACATGACCAGGTGAAGGGGGCTAGAACGAAGGATTTGGACCATGAGTTACACAACATGAGTATAGAGTGTGTTGGCAGGAAGTACCAACAACAGTAAACAAAGTATAGAATATAGTTCCACAGATATATAATGTAGTCCATACATTATATGAGATGATTTACACTGTTTTGTATAAAATTATGAGTGATATGCAGTTGTACTGTAAACAAAGTCATAATTTGACACTGGTTATGAATATGAGTTCAGGGAATTCAGTAGAAAACTTATGAAGGATAATGAATAATGTAATGGTCAAGGTAGTAAGGTCAAGATTACCCTTCCTTATACTGCATCATTGCCCATGTGCCCCCATTGCTGCAATAAACCGTTGAGGCAGACAGGCAGACAATCGAGGGAGGTTGCAGGCTAGGGGTGCTGAGTGTTACATATAACTTTGATTCTTCTTTGAGAGGTATGTTGAACTATATATATATATTTATAACAGTGTATGAGGCATCATTACTAATTCCTTAGAGTTGTAAGAGTCATATATATTTCTTGGAAATATTTAATTATGATAATTAATGGTTGAACTTTGAGAATGAGGTAGATGTCAAACTCAATTATTTAATATGTTCTTTTGGTAGCTTTTAAATGGTTAAGCTTTTATTATTTGATTTATTGGTTGTTAGACCTGTTTTATATTGGTGTGTAGATATAGGTTTGCAGAATGCAGATTGTGTGGTGAAGTGTGGGATAATTACTTACAAGCATAAAGTAGTGATTCATTGAGAAACTAAGGGGAATTATATTATTATTATTTGGAGAGTGATACTCTGAGGTTGACCTAAGATCAATAATAATATTTGTCTCATGGTAATTATGCTTTTGAGCTCTAGAGACATAATTCTACTTTAGTAGTTGGGATGCATTACATGTAGTTTTATTAAAGAGTTGTTGGGTAATTGTACATATATATGTTAGATGTTGTGATAGTTGTTTGTGAGATAGATGTTATTTAGTACTTCATTACTTATTTTAATGAAGGGTTCGTGCTGTGAACCAGGAGTGTTGGTGGTCTCATCGCAAGATTGAGTGGCTGATCGAGACACCAGTTGGGGAAGAACCAAAGTTAAGCCGTAACATCAGACAGTGCAGCCGTGGTGCAGTCGAGCTAAGAGCAGGCGATCGAGAGGATCATTGTTTTGCTTTGTTTGAGTAGGGTAAGTCAGGATGGCTGAGCTATAATGGTTAGTAATGGATTATAAAGAGAGTCCTCATTTTTACTTTTATATTCTGACGATGTATGTTGGTGGCCATTATGATATTGATTACAACTTATTCCGAGTTTAATTCTAGACATGATGATTTATTCTTGATAAATAATATGGAGATAATAACTAATGATAAGTAACAATGAGTAGTGTTTGTTTATGATTATTGGGGCTGATCCTGTTAATTGGGACTAAGGTAAATGTTAGACAAATATTCAACTTGGGTTTCATTAGTTTACTCTCGCTTTTTATAGTGTAATTAATTAGTAAATAATGTGTTGCTAGGATCTAATTAATTAATAGTCTTGAAAATAATAACTTTAGTGGTACCGTTACCCATACGAAGTGCGTTATATGATATTTGTTTCATATTAATGAGGTACTGGAATACTTTGATGAAAAGTCACATTGTAATAATTAATGTAGTCATGAAGATGTACATACGTTCTGTACTCATGTCTATCTTTCTTTTGTTTTCTCATTCTATTTTGTATTCGCAGGGTTTTCTGTTTTCCTATATTTAACTGTGCTTTCTTTCACGGGTGCTATACTTTCGCATTGCGGAAGAATAAATATTCTTTCACCCCCTACTTCTTCTGTGTGATCTGAGCCTTTGTGTCTACAGCGTTTATATCCTGACAAGACAATCACGCCCGACATATTCCCCCTGACTCAGACTACCACAATAATAATATTATTTAATAATAATTAATAATAATAGTAGTTAATTATGTAGCGCCTATAATAGCCTCTAAGCGTCACACCCGCATTGTACACATCCTCTACTCCCTGAGGAGCATGCTACCGGTGGGTACCCTATTGGTGCACCAAGCTTATATGAAATTAGCCTGAGTATGGAGCCATAGCAAAGACAAATGTTGCAAAATATAAACATAGGACGTGGTGGAAGCTTTTGGCTCTTAATTAGCTCATACAAAGACCTCCAATAGGCCAAATATAAATTACCCCTGTAAACAAGGTAGAAAAACAACAAAAATAATAACTGTGGGACATGAAAGAGAATCGTGGGCCCCAAGAGCGCAAGAGCCGAGACCCCCCACCCCCCCCCCCCCCCCTCCCATTCGATCGTTGTCATGTGGATGCCAATCCCAATAATGATAATACAAATCTGTCGGTTGAACACCTCCCTTTCATTATTGGTAAGGGTATGTAATGAGAATAAATAACTTTTGATGAAAAGCAGAAATATCTAGAGGCTTGCCTGGAGTATTCAGGATAAATCATTGTCTACCAAACCATGCATCGTTGCCATGGATACGATTTCAATAGGTCACCGCATGCGACGAGACTTGCCTGAAGTATTCAGGATTAAGTATTGTCTACCAAACCATGAATATTTGCCATGGATGCAATTTCAATAGGTCAATAGGGTGAGATGAAGCCACCGCAATAACCGCAATCACCTTGCTCTTTCTCTCTCTCTTCTATTGTTTTGATCGCAACGGATTTTGAACCGACTTTTTGATGTTCAAAAACCTTGCGACAAGACTTGCGACGGGAACCTGCCGTCGCAAGAGAACACACGGCGCATGCGTTCCTCGTGACCAGTCGTGCTATTGTTCGATCGACAACCCAAAACCAGGCTTATGATGCTTATTAAGCACGGTAAATAACATGTTAGGTTAACTTTAGCCTAAATGTAATACACACAACCTATTTATGGCTATAATGGGAATAATACCGAATTTATTGCGATATTTGCATTCTGATGTAACGTCTAGATATTTCGAACATGATCGGCCCTTCATAAGTTCTATTGTCTTGTTGCAGGCTGTTGCAGGTCGTCGCAAGTCTCGTGTGCCCACTCCATAACAGAGAGAGTGGGAGAGAGGGAGTGAAAGTGATACAGCTGAGCGATATCCATTTGCTGTATGTGTATGTGTGTGTGTGTGTGTGTGTGTGTGTGTGTGTGTGTGTGTCCGAACTGTTGATATTTAGAGGTATAATAATTCATACGGTCTGAAACGAGAATATATCCGATCAGCTGTTCAATGAGCGTCGCTCAGCGCCCTAATAATAATCCCTATAAAGGGAGATCACACACGTTCACTCCTTTCCAAGACGAGTCTTGACTGATAATAGAGTCCCTATTGAGTCCCTATTGAGGGCGTGAAGGGTAGCGGACGTTGTTTTTATTTTGTCTTAGTACGACCAGTTTTGTATCGTCAAATATCACTTTTTGATTTGAACATCCCACTCTTTTTGCACAAGATTCTGTTTAGTTATGTGTTTGTGCGTCGGTTTGTGAATTTTCTGTGCCTTATTTTTGTGGATTTTGTGATATGCTGGTTTTTTAAATGGACGATTTCGTTTTGGACATTACCAACATTGGTACAGCACCGAATATGCATGAGTATACCTGACATTCTGACGTTTTTACTTCTTTATTGCTATATAATTGATTGTGACTGTGAGATAGGTATTACAAGTGAATGTCTATGATGATGCAAATAACTGTGGAAAAAAATGGCCAAGTCCAAAAAGCTTAAAACCAACTCTTTTAGAGGGACCCCCGGTACACCAGAATTAATTTGCAAATTACCAAAACACATAACTATTAAAAGCATCCATACAGCACTTTTTCACTTGTTTAAATATGACATATACACCGCAGTACTAGATGAGACGGACTATCTAGTATGTGAACTATGTTCTATATACCCAAATTTGAACTCCGAAATCGCTCGCCACTATAGCATCATATACGCCCAAAATAACCCCCATCAAACAAACGAAGAACTCGCTGATGATGATGAACAACTCACGAACAATAACGACTCACAACTAGAACTATCAGTAAATAGCGAACTAAATCCCTCTGAAATAAGCCAATTCATACTATCAACCGACAATTACTCCCCGATCAGAACCTGTGGACCCTGCACCAACAAGCAATCTTTGTTTAATATGTAACATCAAGTGCAATGAAGAGAGCAGAGTTTGTATGAAATGCAAATGCATCAATAATATAATCGACCAAATTAACTTGGAACTAAAGGAAATCAAACATGCCATTGAGGCAATATTGGACTGCCCAACACAACATGCCCGAACGCCCACACCCGAAGCTCCATCTCGTCCGAATCCGCCACAACCGTTACATCCGCCTCACCAGCAGCCTAATCCGGCTGCTTCCTACATGCCCCGCCAGATGACTCGAACAGGCCCACCTCGTCCTCCTCAACAGCCAAATCCGCCATATCTGCCTCAACAACAACCAGATATGGCGGTTCACTACACGACAACCAGACCAGCTCTTCTACATCCGCCGCATCCACCTCACCAACAGCCAAACTCGGCTGTTCCCTCGATCACCAGCCCGGTTCCACCTCGCCCACCTCTCCAGATGACTCGCCCGATTGCACCTCGCCCACCTCTCCAGATGACTCGCCCGGCTGCACCTCACCCACCTCTACCGATGACTCGCCCGGCTGCACCTCACCCACCTCTCCCGATGACTCGCCCGGCTGCACTTCACCCACCTCTCCCGATGACTCGACCGGTTGCACCTCATCCACCTCCCCAGATGACTTGCCCGGCCCCGCCACATCCCCCACAGTTACCTCACCATTATCCGTATCCGGCACCATCACACCCACAGATGGACCAGGCAGCACCGTACAACCAGATCCGCTCAGCTCTACATCCGCACCAGTATCCGCAATCAAACCAGGCTGTTTACAATCCGATATACAGTCCGATGCCACCCCACCAGTCTACCCCGTACCCTCAATCTTTGAATAGATCGTACGCTTCAGTTGCCAAAGCCCCTGCTGAATCATGCTACAATGATCAAATAAACACTTTCCCAAACACATGCACTTTTTGTGGAGACCCGAACCATACATCTCATTCATGTAGACATGGCACATACCTCCAGTGCAAACAATGTTTTGAATTTGGATACAAAGCTAACGTATGCCCCTTGTACTACGCCTACAACAATTATTAGCTTCTAGGCCAAGAAGAGAGTGCCATTCAAAAGACTCAGGATAATACGAAAACAAAGACATTAAATGCGAATACTCCAATTGTTAAATGTTCACTTAATTCCTATTCTACAAATTGCCATCTTAGTAATACGAGTACAATTACTAATAAAGATAAGTTTTCACGAATTGACACAAAAAATGAACATAAAAGTAATATTATAGAAACAGGAAACGCTGATATATCATTATTTAATAGGCATCGTTATAATGAATACTCTATATGTAATAGAAAATTATTTCGACAAAATGGCCTTAAAGTAGGTCATTTAAATGTTAGAAGTTTAGTTGATAACATTGATGAAATTCGCTTATTGTTAAAAAAGATAAAATTTGATGTTCTATGTTTGTCCGAAACATGGCTTCATAATTTGATAAATGATAATGATATTAATATTGATGATTATGTACTTATTCGCAAAGATCGTGTACAGAATTAAAAAAGAAAAGGGGTGGAGGAGTTTGTATGTATATTGTGAAAACGCTATCCTTCTTAATTAGAACATATTTATTATCTGACTCACTTGAGGCTTGATGGGTTGACGTATGTTTGAATAAAAATGATACTATAATTTTGTCATGTATAATAGACCCCCCAATATTGAGATATCATATTTTGATGCATTGTTGGATATATTGGAAAAGGTATCACAAGAAAATAAAGATGTTGTATTATTAGGGGATTTGAATTATGATTATAAATTGGATGAAAATATTTGTAATAATCCAATTAATATGATAGAAAATTTGTTCCTTTTGACACAAATTATATTAAAGCTCACGAGAGTAACGAATAGGACATCAAAATGTTTAGACCATATATTAACTAGTACACCCAAAAGACATTTGGTGTCAGATGTTGCGAAAATTTCCATTAGTGACCATTATGTTATTTTTACATGCATTGCATATTCTTTGAAAAGAAAGCAATTGCACAAAGAAGTTATGTTTCGAGATTTTAAAATTTGTAATGAAGATGAGTTTTTATTAGACTTAAAGGAAACCCTTCAATGCTTTGATTATGAAAATGATATAAATACTATTGATCAAAAGTGGCTAAAGTGGAAATGTTTGTTTTTAGAAGTGTGTAACAGACAAGCACCCTTAAAAATGATGCGCTTAAAACAAAGATATTGTCCATGGATAACAAAAGATATAATTAAACTAATTTATAAAACAGATTTTTTGAAAATGAAATATGATAATGATGACTCTTTTAAAGATGATTATATAAAAATTAGAAATTATATAACTAAATTAAGACGAAAAAAAAAAAAAAAAAACAGTAGGCCTATACTAAAAATATTCTTCATACATGTACAAATGATAGTAAGAAACTATGGCGTGAACTTAATAAAATTACAGCCAGGAAGAGCAAAAATTATTCATTACCGTGTGATCTTACTGGTGATAAATTAAATGAGTTTTTTGTATCAGTTGGAAATGTTAAAAGTAATAATACTAAAGATATAATATGGAAAAATCCTGAATGTATACATGAATTTATGTTTGATAGTATAAGAGAAAGTGATGTTAATGATGCTTTGGAAAAGTTAGGAAATGAAAGTAATGTGGATATACTTAATTGTGATTCTAAATTGCTCTGTATAGCTGCTTCTGTCATAACTGAATCATTAACTGTATTATTTGAAGAAAGTCTTACACTTGGTATTGTCCCAGTAGATTGGAAAATATCAAAGGTAACTCCCATATATAAAGGAAAAGGGGGAAAAATAATCCATCAAATTATAGGCCGATTTCCGTAACTAGTCACATGGTGAACATTTTAGAAAGAACAATCCAAAGCCAGTTGTTAAGGTACCTTCGTAATAATGATTTAATTTCGATAGATCAATCTTCATTTTTACCCAATCGCTCAACTAATACATGTATACATAGAGCCGTCGATGATTGGCTCGAGTCATTTAATGAAAATGAAATGGTTGCGGCTTGCTTTCTTGATATATCTAAATGTTTTGATTCCATTAATCATGAATTGTTATTAAAAAAACTAGAATATTACGGTATTAAAGGGATAGTTAAGTTTTGGTAGAGAGGGCGCTAGACTACTTTTTTTTTTGTGAGGTAATGAAAAACTGAGTGTAAAATTTGAAAGAGCATAATATTTAAATAATAAAATCATCTTTGTTTGATCAAAATCGGTTCAGAGACGGCTGAAATATCCATAAATATAACTATTTGTAATAAACCTGGTTTATTAGAGAATTTTGAACCAGCCGTTAAAAATTTTAAAAAAATGCTTCCTCTTTTCAAAAAGTTACAAAATAGGTATTTAAATAGTTGGTGGTTATTTATCTATCTAATCACTATTTCAACAAAGCATCACATGCACAATATTTTATTCAAAATGGTTGAAACCGATGAGTGTTTAGAGAGCGCCCTCTTACGTTTTAACGGCTCTTTTTGAATGATAACATGATATTTACTACGTCATTTGTAATTTTGTGTTCCTTTCTAGGTGTAACTATTAGTTTGTAATGTAATGATGCAGGTTTTGGTTACTAAAATTCAGTTTCACCAAAACTGTACTCTCCTTACCAGAACTCAACTATCCCTTTAAAGGCAATGCATTGAAATGGTTCATTAGTTACTTAAAGGATAGAAGTCAAATAGTTTATTGTCATGGTGTGTTATCTAAATCTGAACGTATACTTTATGGCGTACCTCAAGGGAGTGTTCTTGGACCCATATTATTTCTTTTATTTATAAATGACTTGTCACAATCGGTACAATTATGTTCATGTAATATGTTCGCAGATGATGTAGTTGTTTATTATGCTGATAAAGATATTGATAACTTGGTGAAACATTTTCAAGCTGATTTAAATCTCATTTTTAAATGGTATGAACAAAATAGGTTACGACGTAATGTAGATAAGACAAAGGTCATGCTTTTAAGTACACGTTCAACACATCAGTTACATGTTTATATGGATGATAAGAAAATTGATCAGGTTCATAGCTTTCGGTACTTAGGTGTAGAAATTGATGATAAACTTAAATGGAATGCTCATGTTCCTAACCTTGTTCGATCTATTTCTAGTAAATTATACTCATTGCGTAAAATTTCCCAATTTCTGGATAAAAAGTCTTTATTAATGATGTATAATATGACCATTCAACCTTGTATAGATTATTCGATCACAGTATGGGGCAATTGTTCACAGAAGAATAAGGATTTATTATATCGCTTACAAAAAAGTGCAGCTAGAATTGTTACATCTAATTATGATTATGAGACTGTTAATGGAGAAGATTTAATTAAAACACAAAAATGGCAATTATTAGGTCAAAGAATTAATTATTTTTTAGCAACATTAATGTACAAATCCGTTCATGGAATAGCTCCTACTCACTTATGTAATGCAATTTAAATGGTTTGCGATCGCCACGATATTAATACGAGAGCAGCTAACACTTTGAATATTATACTACCAAAACCGAAAGTGCAATGTTATAAAAATAGCCTTATATGACATTGTCTGGAACTCGCTGCCTAGTCATTTACAATGTTCGAGGTCTCTTCCCTCTTTTAAACGTTTATACAAACAACTGTATTTTCACTGATGTATATATGACCAGCGGAAAGATAGATTACTGTTTTTTAATTATATTTGTTTTAAATAAGTTGTTCAGTAAATACTCCAACAGAAA
This sequence comes from Echinarachnius parma, assembly GCA_037951105.1. Taxonomy (NCBI): domain Eukaryota; kingdom Metazoa; phylum Echinodermata; class Echinoidea; order Clypeasteroida; family Echinarachniidae; genus Echinarachnius; species Echinarachnius parma. The sequence goes on from JBAMJV010012704.1 coordinate 50,518, forward strand.
CGTGATTTGTCGGGCAAAGCAGATCGAGTGGATGAATGTATCTGGTTTTGTTCGTGGTTATGTTTCCATTGTGTGATACGGATGAGTGAATGTGTATGCTTCTCCCATTGTGATGTGTTGCTGTGCGTGTGCCTGCTGTAGTAATAACTGTGAGGTGTTCTGTGTTGACAATCTGCTCGACTGACAATCACGTGCTTGCTGGAGTACCCAAACAAAATTTGTTTTGTGAAAAGTTAGTATATTTATATTGTGTATGTATAAAGAAACTTAATTGTGTTTTTATGATTTGAGATAAATTGAAGTTCGTTTTTTAAAATAAATTTTGTCCAAAATTCTCAATAAGTATATCTTGAATCTGCTGGTCATATGCTATTTGTACATATTTTTATATTTATTATGTCTATCATATTAATGTATTATTGTATTATTTATATTGTATGATGTTATATCAAGACCCTGACGACAAACCGTATCCTTGCTGATCAGGCTATCCTGTATAAATATATTTGAATAAATAAATAAACAAATAAATATTCATTGACATTATAATGCCGGGTCATACAAATATATTGACTTACTTGACTTAAGCCGTCCACACCATCGCTGGGATGTGTGATGGCTTCTGCTTCACAACGGCTTGCCACGCCTTCCTGTCCTCTGTGAGTCTTTTTGCCTTGGCCAGAGGGTCAATGTGTCTGCTGATGCAGTCTGCCTTTATGCAGTCAAGCCATCTCTTTGCCGGTCTTCCCCTTGGTCGTTTGCCATGTATATTTCCATTGAGTAGTATGTGGGGGTATCTTTCGGGGTTCATTCTGTTGATATGTCCGAAATATCGTAGTCTTTTTGTTGCAACTCTGTCGATGATGGTCTCTTCAATGTTCAGTTGGGCTCGTATATGTGTATTTCGTATCCTGTCAAGTCTGTTCACGCCCATATGATTCGTCTGAGGCATGCCATCTCAAAAGTGTGGAGTCTATTTTCATCTATCTTCTTAAATGTCCATGTTTCTGCCCCGTATAGTAGAATAGTAGAAACACCAGGACTTTGCAGAGTTCTACTTTTGTTGAGCAGCGTACATCTTTACAAGCCCATATTTTGTTGAGAGCTTGGAATGCTCCTAGTGCCTTCCCAATGCGGTGTTGTACCTCTTCAGTGCATGATCCTGTTTGGCTTATTGTTCCTCCCAGGTATGTGAACTTGTCCACTTGTTTGAGTTGTTTTCCATCAATGTTTATGCTCAGTATTTGAGGCTGTTTGCTTATGGCTTGAACTGTTTTCATGTACTTGGTCCACTATTGTTTGCAGGTCTATCTCGTTGTCTGCTACTAGGACAATGTCGTCAGCAAATCGTAGGTTGTTGATGAGGTGTCCCTGTACCTGTATGCCAAACTTGGTATCGTATGTGGCATACAGCTAATATATTACTTGGTGTTATTTATCGACCACCAAATTCTAGTTTAAAAGATTTTTTAACTTATGTAACTGACTTAATTAAGAACCCCCTTTTTTAGAATAAAGATTGCTTTAAAATCGAAGATTATAATATAAGTTTATTGAAACATGCTGATAATAATGTTTCACATGGATTTCTTGAAATAATTTTGTCTGCCTCTTTTCTCCCTCTAGTTTCTAAACCCACTCGTGTTGCAGATTCTTCTCCCACCCTTATTGATAATATTTTTAGTAACGTTATACCTCACCCGAATTCTTATATTGTTCTTTCTGATATTACTGATCATTATCCCATTTTAACTCATTACAATGTAGCTATAGTAGGAAAATATGGTGGTCCTCCCCGTTTAATTCGTAAAGTAACGCATGAGAATGTAGCGCGTCTTGGCGCTAGTCTGGATAATATTGATTGGTCTGCTGTGTATACTAATGATGATGTAAATTCATCTTACGATACATTTTAAAATATTTTTGATGTTCAATTAGATATTGATATCCCCCAACAAAGAGATCAATCTTGTAATTATAAAACGTCCCCAAGACTCCCATGGATCTCTAAATCTTTATTACGATCGATAAATAGAAACAATCATTTATATTATAAATATAAGTTAAAAGGTACTGATAAACTTAAATTAAAATATACTTCTTATAAAAATACACTGATTAAACTCATACGTTTGGAAAAAAGAAGGTATTTTGTTAATCAATTAGAATTATTTCAAAATGACGTGCAGAAAACTTGGAAGAGTATTGAACAAGCAATGAATTTAAATAAAAATAAATCAAATATAACTATAATTCGACAGGATAATGTAATTGTTGATGATCCTGGAAAAATAAGTAATATTTTTAATGTATACTTTTCTTCAATTGGAGAAAATCTTGCTCAAAATATTCCTGCTTCAGATAAACATTTTGCTGATTTTTTTAATATAGTCTCTAAGTTAGATAATAAGAAACGTTCAGGCTACGATGTTGTAAATAACTTTGTATTAAAATGTATTATTGTTCCTATAGTTGATTCTCTCGTTCATATTTTTAATTTATCTTTATTGAATGGTCAAGTCCCTGATATTATGCAAATTGCTAAGTCGTCCCCCTCTTTAAGAAAGGAGACAAACTAGTTTCTGGTAGAGTCAACGTCATTTAAATTGCCCATGATAACGACCGAAGTATTGATCGATCGTAATTGTTGGCAATTATCGTCCAATATCTTTGTTTTCCACACTTTCTAAAGTTTTAGAAAAAAAAATATATACTCGTTTACTATTTCTTTTTTTAAGAATAATGCTATTTTTTCTAACTTTCAATTTGGATTTAGGGAAAAACATAGCACAATTCATGCTGTATTGTCTTTTGTAGACAAGGTGGCACATGCTATTGATACATGATTACACACGGTAGGAATTTCCTTTACTTCTCCAAGGCCTTCGACACGATTAACCACAATATTTTACTCTATAACCTTTTTCATTATGGTATACGTGGGAAGGCCTTGTAGTGGTTCCGGAGCTATCTTTCTAATAGAAAGCAGTATGTTTCTTTAAATGATGTTAATTCCGAATTTCGTTATGTCACTTGCGGCGTTCCCGAAGCAAGCTTATTGGGTCCACTTTTATTTATTATTTATATAAATGATTTTTGTAACTCATCCAATATATTGTCATTCATACTATTTGCTGATGACACTACTTGATTTTTTTCTCACAGAAATCCACATATTCTAGTAGAAACGATTATTACTGAGTTATTAAAGATTTCCCAGTGGAAAAGAGCTAATAAAATAATTATCTTTCAATTTTCAGAAAACTAAATTTAAGCTCTTTAGTAAATCAATAGATTCTTTGCCCTCAAATATTGTTTTTGATAATAATGTATTGGAAAATGTGCCTTCTATTTAATTTTTGGGAGTAATTGTTGATTATAAACTTCCATGGAAATGTCACATTGATAGCATTTGTAAAACTATTTCGCGTAATTTTGGAGTTATAAAACGGTTAAAAACTTGACTCCCAATGTATTCTTTGTTTATGTTATAATCATCATTAATATTGCCGTACTTAAACTATGGCCTTCTTGCTTGGGGGAACACGCATCAATCGTTTTTAGATTGTAATTCCACTGCACGCTCCCAAACAGACCCTTTATTTTTAAATAATAAATTATTACAAATTAATGACTTGTACTTATACCAATTAGGTCAATGTATGTATAAATATGATAATAATGCATTACCTTCAGCTTTTGATTTTATGTTTTTTTTTTATATCAATTGGTTCATAATTACCCAACTAGACAGTCAAATGAATTTCATTTACCCCTTTTAAGAACTTTATTAGCTCAGAATACGTTTATTTATGATGGTCCTAAATTTTGGAACACTCTTGATATAGGTATGACCAATGTACCTTCAATTAATTCTTTCAAAAGAAAACTTCAATTATATTTATTACAACGTTATGATACTAGTTAACTTAATTTTTGGTAATGAAAAAGGGTTATCGTAAAGAACCATTCAGCATTATTGTTGCTTATTCTGGACATTGTGCCGCTATTTTAATGAAATAATATTTCTTATTCTCTAAATTTGTATGAAGTTTTTATTTTATTATATACATTTTCTTTTAGTCTTGCAGGTCCATACCTTCTCATTCCATTCATACTTTCTATATTTTCATTATCTTTTGTACAGCATCATCTTGTCCAAGTATGCTTCCACACTGCGTCTTATTTTTGTCATACATGTTCTATTCAGTAGTCTCCGTAGGCACAACACTAGTTTGAATCCTTATCAAACAGTTTTTTAATAATTACATTTTTTGTAATACTACACTGTATATTTGCTATCTTGTTTGGTTTGGGTTTTTTTTCTTTCTTATTATTCATAATTTTGGCGTGTTTGATTTTTCGTATATTTTTGGTAATTGATACTTTCATTATTTTGTGAAACATTAATTTTTAAGGGATTCCACATTCTACAAGCCATGCTTTTTAGTGGATCCCTCCATTTTCACTTGAAATGTAAACATACAGCAACATTCGTTTACTTTCTGATTCCGCTTTTATAACATGATTATTTCTAAATGTCAAAATTTAATTGTACCTTATTTTAAAATGTTAAAATCTCAATTCATTGTATTTTAATTAATAATTATATCAACATAAATTTTGATTGCCAATGTTTATAATTTATTGTATATACTTTCACAAATGTTGTTGTGACTTATTCATTGTAAATATATGTACCTTATTGTTGAAAATGAAATAAAATTGAACATTGAATGGTAAATGAGTCATGGAGACATGTGCAGTCACCTGATATAAACATAGCTGTTTAAACCATCAACCTGACCAGTTCGAGGATTCAAATCTTTGAAAGCTGTCATATACATAATAATAATCCCTCTTAACCCTCATAAGGCTGGGGGCCATTATGCCCCCCCCCCCCCCACCCCTCCCTCCGCAATTTTTTGTATTGCTCCGGAACGCGTAAAGATGACGCCCCGTTGCTTGGTGACTTTTTTGTTTGGATCTTGCGCATATTTTAAAACAAAAAAATTGAAAATCGGACCTACCGTTACGAAGTCGCGTAACCTTTTGTCTATGCATGTCAACCCAAAAATCGCTCAATTTCGTGATTTGTGTACAAAATATATTAAAATATCAGTTTTCGTAAAAAGAGATATATCATTGGTTACATGTTAGGTGTTTGTTTTGGTATTCAAAATAGTTGAATTATAGTTAGAAATAAAATAAACAACAAAAACAGTATAATACATAACTAAACAAAAAATACAAATACATAACAAATTGTAAAAACAATAGAAAACATAAGGAAGACCTGGCTCTTTCAATTTTGTTTTGTTATATTATTATTCCAAATAGTCTAAAGAACATAAGAAGTGAAAATCAATGTTAAATAATGAAGAATATATTATTTTGGGTAAAAATATGAATTATGACTTTATTTGCATAAATTACCATATTTAAAAATTAAAATTACCATTGTGTTCTATACACTTCACTTAACATGTGTGCAAATTTTCTCGGCGAAGGGGGGGGGGGGGGCATAATGCCCCCCCCCCCCCCCCCCCCCGGCCGTAGAAAGACATCACATAGCCCGGCCTTTTTAGGATCTTATCCCAATAAAGAACATGCTTCTCCATATGAGGTTAGGTCACCATCAATGACAAGTATGCACTAACCCTAACCCTAACCCTACGTGCTCATTCATGATATACATGTGTGTACTTCTAGTCCAATGAACATTTGTATGAGTCAAATACAACTTATAATTGTGTGGACTTGTTGAAAGAATGATGTACCAGTACAACCTAAGAGGGTACGAGGGTTCAGAAAATGGCCTACAACATTAACACAACTTGTAACATTGTTTAAAAAGGCAGAGTAGGTCACTTTGTTTTTCTTTGGTAGGATATTCATTTTTTTTGTCTTGATTGTTTATTTCAATGCCCATTACTTTGTTTGATTGTATTATCGTGTACATGAATAAAAGGAATCTTCCTACAATAACAAATCAATAATAATTCGACTGAGAGTTGAGGTAAGCGCTAATACCTTTACCGCTTTATGTATTTTCCCTTATCTTTCCCTGCAGGCTACACCTACACAATATATAGACTCAGTGTTGACTTCTGTATTAGTTCAGTGTTAATATTGGCAAAAGACATATCACACAGAAACTAAGGTATATAAGTGCACTTTTGTTACATACATTCTATCATGAAATTGTTATTAGTAGAAAATCACTCTATTCAATTGTTTATATTGTATTATATTCTATATCAGGGCCTATTACATATTTGTACTCTATAATCTATTTTCCTATTCTATATTGTACATTTCATTATCAAACATGTGTTACCTCTATTATAATGATTTAGTACAATCAGATACCAACACTACACTATAAAGAACTCATATTCTTATGTATGTTATTGTTTTAAAATTTGTATGTGTTTTATTGTTGTTTTTTTTCGTTTATATCATTTAAACAAACTTTCAACAATAAAATTGAATGCCATTTGAAGAACTGTAAATACAAATTCTAGAACGTTTTAAATATCTTGAACATTTCAATGCGTTTTTGTATATAGCTGAACGTGCAATTTCAAGTCCTTTGTATAACACGTGACTTAAAATGACACGTGACACATTAACCGATGATATTATGCAGTCAAATTTGATATCAAAAGATGCACACGACTCTGAAGAATACAAATCCCAAGCAATCTGATATCATAATGCTTTTCAGTGTAATTGTGAAAATAGCAGAGACAAACCTTCATGAACCCTTAGGATTTAAGGCGCTATTAACGTACATTATGAGTTAAATCGTTTGTACGCGTTTTACGAACTTCCAGTAGCTAGATCGCGAGGTTGTCCACCTAGGCTGTGATCCTAGAAGGTCCTAGGGTTAGGACCTGGTGCACAACCTTATATAACATTCCATGTTTGATATCCTAAAAAAGGGGGTGTTTGCTCCCTGGGTAAACTAAATACAATGATATCCCACAGACTAGCAAGACACTGCCTTTCATTCATTTTAATTGCAGGAGTCTTAAAAAGAACTTTGATAAGTTTGAGACAGTAATTTTATAAAAAATATGATGATGTATTCCACTAGACAATCTGAAGACTTTACATTACTATAAATATAAATTTTCAAGAAGCACTATACAATATTTTTGCCCAAATACATGGAATTGTCTCCCAAAGTCACAAACCCAATGCACTTCATTACCAATGTTCACTCGTCAACTAAAAATAAATATCATTAATTCATATACTTACATGGATAGTTGAGTTCTGGTAAAGAGAGTACAGTTTGGTCAAACTAAATTTTAACCAAAACCTGCACCATTACATTACAAACTAATAAGTGTAACTCCACCATGCTTCAAAGGAATACAAAATTACAAATGAATAATTAAAAAGCCTGTTATCACTAACAAAAAGACATGTTAAAACTCAAGAGGGTGCTCTCTAAACTATCATCAGTTTCATCCATTTTGAATAAAATATTGTGCATGTGATGTTTAGTTGAAATATTGATTAAATATAGAGATAATCAACAACTATTTTTAAAACTTTTTTTTGGAAAAGAGGTAGCATTAAAAAAAAAAAAACACGGCTAGTTCAAAATTAGCGAATAATTGTTGGGCCCCACAATTATTACAAATGGTTATGTTTACGGATATTTCAGCCATTTCTGAACCGATTTTGATCAAATAAAGTTTATACTGTCATTAAACTCATAATGCTCTTTCGAATTTGACACTCAGTTTTTCATTACCTTACAACAAATTATTTTATGCGCCCTCTATACCAAAACTCAACTATCCCTTTAATCTTGCCTACCCATTTTATACAGGGTGGCCCAGAAATAACGGAACGGGGCACTTCCCAAAATAAAGTAACAAAATGAACATGTCCATCCGATAGGGTGTCCTTTCCAATGAACAACGATACCAAGAAAAGTAATTTTGGACGTGTAGTTTTTGTTTTAGGGCGCTTTGAGTGAGACCATGTCAGGTTCCTATTTTTGTCAATTTTTACCAAGTCAGTGTCTGATATTTGAGACTTACTGCCCGCCATAATTATGTCCATTCTCTCGGCACCGCTCGGCACACAGCTGAATGCACACTAACAATGGCGCGCCGAATACTCGCGTGTTCAGTGGTATGTAGGGCAATAAGTCTCATTTATCAGGCACTGACTTGGTAAAAAATGACAAAAATAGGGACCTGACATGGCCTCACTCAAAGCGCCCTAAAACAAAAACTACACGTCCAAAATTACTTTTCTTGGTATCGTTGTTCATTGGAAAGGACACCCTATCCGATGGACATGTTCATTGTGTTACTTTATTTTGGGAAGTGCCCCGTTCCGTTATTTCTGGGCCACCCTGTATATATAATACTTTATACAAAGCATCTCTCCACATGTTAGTTTGTATGTGTGTGTGTGTGATCAATGTGTTTATTAATTTTACTCGATGTATATTTATTTATTGTTTATTTATTTATTCAGTCTTCTTTTAAAAAAACACAGGGTAGCCATTTCAGTGCCACAAAGGCCTGCTTTACAAGAGGGCCCTGTATCAGATAGAAATTACAACGTTTACATACACAAAATAAATACATAAATACAATAAAAAACAATACAAACTTGGCAATTAAAACAAAGTTACATCGAGGGTATGACAGAATAAAAATTTCAACTTAAGAGTATAAACAAATCAAATTACGATAGTTATTGCGATATCATATAATGGACTGGTGTTACCGAAGGCGTTTATTTTAAATATGCTTAATGTGGGAGATATTTGGACATACATAGGTAGTGCGTTATAAAGTTTACTTGCAACATACGAGAAGGAGCGTTTTCTATATTCAGTTCTAGGTTTTGGCAAGTATAATTGGCTAGAAATGGTATAACGAGTACAAAATGCTACATTACGCCTAGATAATAAATTACAAAGGTATTATAGGGCAAGGTTGTGCAATAACTTATACACCATAACATAATAATGAAAATGTATTCTTTGTTCAACGGGCTGCCACTTCAGTGGGTGAAGGAGTCCCAATGATGGAGTATTATAGTCAGCTTTCAAAATCATTCGAGCGCATTTGTTTTGGCATTTTTGCATCCTCAACATGTCTCTTTTTGTTAGAGAACCCCATACAGTGCAACAATAATCTATATACGGAAGTATAAGTGCAAAATACAATTGTTTCAAATTGTCGATTGTTAAACAAGACTTAATTCTTCGTATACATGCAATTGATCGTACAATTTTCCTAACAACATCATCCACGTGGCATGACCAATTTAAACTTTGCTCAAAAGTTACACCAAGGTGTTTGAGTTTGGTTACATTTTCAATTAATTGACCATTCATAAATATCTTGAAGTTACAATTTTTTTTTTCTGCCGAGATGAGAACAACATAACTTTTGTTTTGTCTGAGTTTACGATCATACCATTGTCTAAAAACCATTTACTAAGTTTATTTATGTCTGATTGAAGATTTGTCTTCACTCTCCTAACATCGAAACCTGAGTGAAATACTGTACAGCTGTATCGTCTGCATGAAGTGAGATTTCTGTATCAAGACTCAATTTTAAGTTTGGCATATCATTCATAAACAAACAAAAGAGAAGTGGTCATAGTATTGATCCTTGTGGGACCCCCGTTCTCACGGGGAGAAAGTCACTCGTTTCTCCTTTATAGAACACACACTGCTTTCTATATATTACGTAAGATTCAAACCATTTCAATTCAACGTCAGAAATTCCAAAGTAAGAAATTTTTAACAAAAGCAAGTCATGGGGTATAACGTCAAACGCTTTTCTAAGACCTAGGAATGTAGCGCCAACAAATTTACCCCTGTCAAAGTTTTCATGTAAATAATCACAAATCTCAGTTAAACATGTTGCGGTTGAGTGATTTGGTATAAAACCCGATTGGCGCTCAGTCATGAGACCTTCTTTTTCAATATATTTAAGGAGTTGTGAATGGACTGCTCTTTTGGCCCCTATCGATAACAATGATATAGAACGATAATTACGTATGTCATTAGTGAGCTTGTTCTTAGGTATGGGTATAATTTTGGCAAGTTTAAACGACTGGGGAAAACTACCCGTACATAACGATTCATTAAATATCTGCGCTTGTGGTATAGCGACGTGACGAGCACTCATTTTCTAAATTATGGGATGCAGATCATCAAGTCCCATCGACTTTGTGCAATCTAAATTACTTAATTCCTTCTGAACATAATCTACGCTAATTTCTTCAAAACAAAAGATAGATCTGGCCAATTAAATGTGTCTCAAACAATTTTCTTTTTGTTGAGTTTTGTCTATGTTATTTTGATTAACCGTACCAATATTTTCGTTAAACTCAGTTGCTATATCATATGAATTATTTACAGGTTCCCCATTTCTTAAAATATGTGAATTATTATTTGATTTCTTGCTAGGTAATAACTCTTTTAACACTTTCCATTTTTTCCCCATATAAACGCTACTATCCATTAATTCCTTCCGATAATATGCTCGTTTCAACTTTTTATTTAAGTTATTTGCTTTGTTTCTATAATATTTATACATCTCATAATACATATTTTCTTTAGTTTTATCAACTTTTAACTTTTTCTTATTATAATCTCGTTCTCTATTGATTGTCCCACTTTTGATTGACATTATCTAACTTGTGTCCACATTTTGTCCCAGTCAATGGCTGCCAAATCGCAAAGAAAGGCTTCTTCTTCAAAGAATCGAAAAGAACGAAACGTCGAGATTTTAGGTATTGACTTATGGGACTTAAACTTTGTAACCACGTACACCAGGGAGTGGTCACTTAATCCAACTGATTGAACCCCAGAATGAAGCTAACCCATTGACTTTGACACAAAGACTAAGTCGATGAGTGTACTACCATTAGGCGTTACTCTAGTGGGTTGTTGAATAAGTTGGGATAATCACATCAAACTACTCAATTCAGTCAAACGTTTAGATAGAGTATTGTCCCTTAACAAGTCACAGTTAAAGTCTCCTAGGAGAACAATTCTGTCTGATATTGTAACATGTACACAATCAAGATTTTCTTCTAACAAATCAAAATAGGATGAAAGACTATTGGGTTGTCTATATAATATACATACAAAGAGGCTAGTCTGATTTCTAGGCTTCAATTCAATCCATATTAATTCAAGTTCTTTTTTTGTCAGTCATATCTTCTTATATACGAAATATTTTCTCAAATATAACAACACACACCGCCCCCGTTTTTATCACGATCTTTTCGCTTTAAATTGTATCCATTTAGTGATACGATCATTGCAAGCAGTGGCGTAGACAGGTTCTTACACCTGGGGGGGGGGGGGATGATTTGCCGTTCACCGGACCGAGACCAATTTTGTCGCGCCCGAGACCAACTGCCAAAATCTTTCGAGACCGAGGAAATTTTTTTTTTTTTGGTGGGGGGGGGGGGGGGGGGGGGGGGGGTGTCCGTCGCCCAATTTTTTTTTTTTTTGGGGGGGGGGGGGAGGCAAAAAACGAAGGGGGCTCACGATTTTGTGTGTGTGTATCTGGAAAAGCGTGTTATGATTTGATCGACCAGAAATTTTAAATATATTTTCACAAAGAAAACAAATAATTGACACACTAATAAATATGCACTCCACCTCACACACAGTGTGTCATACACATTAGTGTCATACACAGTTCCAACATAAACCATATGCCACATAATGTATGAACCAACAACATAGCCTATAGCCAATAATGAATCCCGAGGGGGCGAAGCTACCGAGGGCTGAGACAGCAGGGGCGTCGATCCGTTTTTGCGATTTGGGGGCGAAATTTGAAAACAAATTTCCAGAGTGACCACTGGGAGAGCTAAAAGCCCCATACTGGCATGCCCGGAAGTTTTTATTATGCGCTCATTAAAAGTGTCTTGATGGCTCGAAGACCTGAATTTTTTTGGGGGGGCACCCACATTTGGGGACAATAATGGGGGTCCAGGGGGCGGAGCCCTCGGAAGCTTTTAGATTTCAGACATTGGCAACTCCTATCATGGGTGTTAAAATTGTATAAAATAGTGAACCTATACTCGTAACGTATTTTTAAGGGCATAGCGAGGAAAAGATTGAGCCTTGCATGAGATGGATCCACGTGATCCTGTATACTATAGAGCCATCGATATAGTCTAGGGCATTGGGCTCCCATGAAACTAAGCAAGGGCGTCAACAACTTCTCAAAAGTGGAGGGGAGACATTGCGAGGAAGTGAAGCGACCGAGCGGGGGAGGGTGTGGGAGGGGGTGTCCCCCTCCCACAGTATGGAGCTTTTGTATTTTTGGGCGTGAAATTGTGCGATTTGGTGCACACCTGAGACAGAAATTTCACGTAATATAAAATTTATAAATTTCAAGTATATAAGTATGGAACCAAACATATATAATGACAAAGGGAGGGGGACAATCTCCTCCACTTTCAAATGTGGGGGGACATGATATTCCAATTTGCTTTGCGTTCAGCGCATATGGACCGAATTAACTGAAAGATATATTTCAGATTATTTTCTTTTCTGGGACGGTGTGCTATCAATAGATGAGGGTTTAATAAACTTCGTTTGAGGTGTGCGTTTGAGAAATTACACTGCCAACACATTTTGAAAGCCGCAACCCAAATGAAACTTGCAATATGAGAAACTGTATGCGCGCGAAGCGCGCGGCAAAAACGAGATTTACAGTCCTTTTCAAACTAAAAAACGGCTATTTTGAAGATTAATAATTTATAAATGTGTCTTTCCCCTCTTTGGCATTATATCACTCGATTTTTTTCTTCCTCATTTTCGGAATTATTGGGGGGGGGGGGCGAAATGATATGTTCGCCCCCCCCCCCCCAATATTTTCATTGGGGGGACGACCGCCCCCCCCCCTGCCCCCCCCCCCCCCCCCCCCCCCCCCCAGGATCGACGCCCCTGTGAGACAGAGCCAAATAGGGAGGGTTTCGGAGGGGGTATCCCCCTCCCACGGAGAAGATTTTGCATTTATATAAATGGTGCAATTTTGTGCACGTCACACAAGCAGCCAGAGCAATGCCAGCCTACACTTGAACTACGTAGCCCGGTACATAAAAAGATACTCACCCCAGACCATACGCAAGTTACACAACAAATTGAGATAATCTGTTCGAAAATTTAAAGTGGATGTATAAATTACTTTTTAAACGTGAGAATTAACAAGTCTTTGCTCATACAATTAACTTTTTTCTTTCCCACTCGTATACAGATACACACACACAACAAAAATATCCTTCCCTAAAACCTGGGGGGATGATTGTACATGTCACCCCCCCCCCCCCCCCCCCCCCACCTTGTGAGATGGGGGGGGGGGATGCATACCCGTTCAATAGCCGTTGTGCATTCTCTTGATAGTAACATTTCCTTGGTCAATTCATAGCTTGCGATTGACCTTGTGTTCTTTCTTGTACTTCTTTATTATTATTATAAATTTGCGATTGCGTTTTATTTACTTGTCTTTGTTTGCTAAATATCGTCTTCACACCATATTATAATGATTATTTAGCCCCCATAATTATGAAAGTTAAGTATATTACTATATTGATTCTAGAATAGTTCATTTTTACAAACTTACTTTAGATTATTATTAATAGTTTCCTGCTAACTTGTCAGTATCACTGTTCATTTATTTGGTCATCATTGCATAGCGGTTTCACCCTTAAAGTAATATCACCTTTTATTAAAGGTATAGGGAAATTAAATTTGACAAGACCGAGTTTATCATCTCAATGATCTTCACATTTTCGAAAGTTTATATTTTGGATCGATTTTAAATTTGCAATTAACTTACTTCCTGTTTGTTTTATGTTACATGTTAGTTTTCTTATATCTTGTGATATATTGTTTTGAATATGTGTATATATATGTGTATATATTTGTTATATTGTGCTAAATGTGATTTTCTTCAATACCCTACGACAGGGTGACATGAGAAATAAAACATTGAACATTGAACATTGAACATTGAACATCCCCCCCCCCCCGTTGTCTACGCCCCTGATTGCATAATACCATCATCTAACCAGGTTTCTGAAAATGACATCAAATCGTATGGGCAGGTTGACAAAAAACAAATTGAGATCATCGATTTTATTTCTAAGACTTCTAATATTCAAATGTGCTATTTTCATTCCCTTTTCTTTAGGATATTGATTAATACAATCATTTCTATTTTGGTCATTTCGATCAAATATTATCTTCTCTGGTACATTAAATGAATCATCAGTGTCCAATATATGTTCATTTACAAAGTGTAACTGACTAAACAGACATATTGTGGATTGACATCCAACAAAAGCTTTTTTTTTTATCGAACTTACGGAGTTTCATCCTTGCGCCGTACACATTCTCGCGGGCCCTGTAGTTCGTAAACTTCACGATGATGTTCCTGGGTCTGCCGGAGCGCTGGTCGCCTTCCCTTCTGCGAAGAGCAGAAGCCACGCGGTGACTGCGGTCGATGTCGCTGACATCGAGATCGATGTCGAGCTTTTCTTTGCACACACCTCTCACCAGCTTATCGGTGTTTTCTCCTTCCTCCTCCTCCGTCAGTCCCGCGAAGATAAGGCAGTTCCTCCTCGTGTACTGCTCGGAATCATCGATGTCGGCCTTCAGTTCCTTCACCTCTGTTTTCAGCTGTTTGATCTCGTCCTGTTGGGCTTCGGCGTCGTAGTCGATCGACCGTTTGACTTCTTCGCAGAGTGTGTCGTGAATTTCGTTCATCAATTTAGCCTTGATTGCTTTCACGAACTTGGCAATGAAGTTGTGGTCGGTTAGGAGAGTGTTTATAACAGCCTTAATGGCGGAGTTTACATCTCTGTCCTCAAGATCGGACCCATCGTCGTCGCTTAGTGCAGCCGCTGTATCGTCACGTTTACTGGTGGTTTTTCTCGGGCGACCGTTGGGCTTGGCCTTGGCGCCGTCCCGTTTATTTCGGCTTGTTCCCGGCATTTCTGTGTTAAGCTGCTTTATACGTTGTGAGATTATGCTTGGCGGAGCATCGATTGATAAGCATCTTTACTCGTCGGCGTTCATGGCGTTTTATGCTGTACTTAATTCTGGGGAAGAGCCTGAGATAGGTCAATGGCCTTAGTCCTCCCTCCAAACTGTGAATTTACTTCTTGTATTACCTCCTTTGTTATATTCGATGTATTATACATGTTGTATTGCTGTTATGCATTATTTTACCATATATAATTTCTATGTGTATGTTTTTTTTTATTCAAGTTGTGGAAATAAAATGAATTTGAATATGAATTTGAACTGCTCTGTGATTGGTTCATGTAGTTCCCAAAGTAACCTACAATTCAATTATGATGAAGTACAGAAGTTTACCTTCCGGTCTCCAAAATTCGCGTGCACTGTAGCAAAGTGACACCCCCCTCCCCCCTGGACCAATCATCATCATGAGAAGCGCGTAGCATATCGCGCTTATTTTCCTGCGCACTGTCTTAGATTTGTCATGCTTGTGAGAACAATGGGATCCATGGAAACGTATGCATATGAACCTTTTTTCTTGCACAGAATCATGAAATGAAATGAAATAAAATGAAATTTGAAATGAAATGAAATGAAATTTGAAATGAAATGAAATGAAATTAATTTATTTCTCATTTCACCCAAGGATGGGTATTGGAGAAAAAGGAAACAGTTAATTTCAAAATATCGATAACTATACACAATATTTACACAGTATGTACAAGACACAAACCAATTAAATTGGTAACGGTAAACAAACAAAATAGAGAAATAGTAAAACTAAAAACACAAATAAACAAAAGCATTACAATAATGATAGTAAAATTAGTATGGTGGGGGTTCCAAACCAACGCGTTTATAACTAGAAGGCCTAGATATAGCGCGCAAGTCACGTGCCCCATTACTTTGCACATGGGCAAGATTGAGGAGTGACGCAATTTTTGAAGCCTCTAAGGTAAACTTCTCTACGTCATCGCTGTTGACCTGGAAAGATTTGACCAATCATAATCATGTGAAGCGCCTATTCTATCGCGCTTATTTTCATGCGCACTGTCCTAGATTTTATTACGCTCATGAGAACAATGAGATCCATGGTAACGTACACATATGAATTTGTTTTCTTGACCTCGATCCGGTGACGATGCTGTGACTGCTCTGCGATTGGTTCATGTAGTTCCCCAAGTAACCCACAATGCAATTATGATGACGTACATAAGTTTACCTTCCGGTCTACAAAAATCGCGTGCATTATGGCAGAGTGACACCGCCCTGCTTAAGACCATATAATTATGAATAAACACACCAACCACTTCCCCAGTCTATCCTGTCTTAGCCATTGAATAATACACGCATCAATGTTTGCAAAATTGGCAGCGCGTAATACAAGAAAAGGCGCATTCGGTGAACAATGAAACTCGCGCCGTTTGTTTGTTGTGCGCGGAGAAACAATCAAACTCGAGTAGCGAAAGCCACGCCCCCAGGGTAAAACAAGATGAGAGGCAATATCTGATTGGTTTGATTACATGTTTTTCGTCCTGAGATCAAATTATAGAATATCAATTTTGCCGATCTTAAGGAGGTCTTAAAGTTGATCTCACTCATATCTCTATATATCAACTTTAGGATGAACGTGCAGAATACCACCCCTGAAATGCGGTGCCTTTTCAAAATGCGCATACATTTTTACATTTACCAATATGTCACCCTTTATAGGTGTCTTGAGCATGCTTACAATCTGTTTACGTTTCCCTCGCTGCGTTCTAGTTATTTCAAGTTCTCGCAACTGGATCGCATGGATCGCGCGGCGATTTGGCATACTATCAACATAAAATTATTAATATACATGATTCGATTCTTTATAGGAATGTGATTGGTCAGGTTTGCATTGGGTTTGTTTAATTAATTTTAACATCAACTGCTCTCGCATCTTTCAAATATCTGACGTATTACAATTTTATTCAAATCGAATTATGTGACTGTTTTATGGTCCAGAGAACCATCTAAGCGCAAAGTCCTAGTATATGGGTCAGAATTTTGAAAAGTGCACTTTTCGACCCCAACAGGGTAACATTCAATTTATTTTTTTAAATTTAAAGACATCTATCTAATGTGAAAGCATGGAATCCTAGCTTCCAGGCGTACCCCATTATACTGGGAAAGTCCATGTGGTTCGTTTTTATTCACTGTTGAAGTAACCCATCTCCAAAAGGCGAACGTCCGTGAGGGATTATGTAGATATAGATTTCGAACCCATATATCTAATTTATTTTCTGTCATATACAGCTTATATTTTGACAATTTACTTCTAAGACTTGCTTCTCTCTGTATGCCAAACGAGGATTGTGTTTAATTTGCCAAATAGAAAATACAAACGTCCAAACTTTTACTGAATTGTTATGTTTGTTTAAAATTAATGTGTTATTCAGAACCTTTGCTTTACTTTAGCCGCATTTTTTAGGAACGCATCTATATACGCTCGTATTCCCGTACCACACACTTCAATGTGCATGTTAATAGGATAAATTGCTGTCTAGATCATAATATTGCATAATTACATGACCAAAGGGAGTATAGTTTTCATCACGGACGTTCCCATATCGCTCACGGACGTTCGCTAGAAACAAGAATGTTGGCAGAATGATCTGATCTCATCCAAAAGAGTTTAGTGGGGGCTCTTAAGTCAATATTTGGGACGAAGTGTGCACTTCCGGAAAAAAGCGTGAATTTTGGCAGACAGATAGTTTAGACCTTCCTCTTCAAGAAATTTGATAGAAGCAATTTTGCACGGCCCATTCATGGCCGCCATCTTGAATTTCAAAATGGCCGCCATCTGGCACCTGTTTTCATCAATATCTCAGCAACTACAACAGCTAGAGAGTTATTTTCAGTGGCTATACCCACATAATGGGGGCCAACGATTCACCTGAATCGAATATCAAGACTTCGAATGGCAGCCATTTTGATTTTCAAAATGGCCGCCATCTGGCACCAGTTTTCATCAATATCTCAGCAACTAAAACAGCTAGAGAGTTATTTTCAATGGCTATACCCACATAATGGGGGCCAACGAATCACCTGAATAGAATATCAAGACTTCAAATGGCAGCCATCTTGAATTTCAAAATGGCCGCCATCTGGCACCTGTTTTCATCAATATCTCAGTAACTAAAACAGCTAGTGAGTTATTTTCAGTGGCTATACCCACATAATGGGGGCCAACGAATCACCTGAATCAAATATCAAGACTTCAAATGGCAGCCATCTTGAATTTCAATATGGCCGCCATGGGAAGCCTATATTTAAGTCCATCTCAGAAACTAAAGCAATTACGGAGTTCATTTCAACTGATATGCCTGTTGTCTGTATGTCTGTTTGTGTCAACTTGTAACCAATAGATGTTTGGAAGCATTTATGCACTTCCCATTTAATTATCTCCTTTATCTCAGAAACTAAAACAGCTAAAGCATTATTTTAGCGGCTATACCCACTTATGTGGGTCAAACGAATCACCTGAATCCACCTTTAAAGGCGTCAAATGGCAGCCATCTTGAATTTCAAGATGGCCACCGTGGGGATTAGCATATTTAACTTTATATCAGAAACTAAAAACGGTTCAAAGTTATCTCTAGTTGATATGCCTTTCTGCTGATGCCAACGACTTGTCTGTCTTTGAAAGAAACATGATGTTGAAAGCAAATAAGCAAGACCCATTTTGGCCGCCATCGTGAATTTCATTATTGCTGACATCTGGAACCTATTTTGCGTGTATTTTAGAAAATAAAATGACTGGAGAGTTCTTTTTAGTGGCTTTAAACACATTTTGGGGGTCAACAGATCACCTGGATTGACTTAAAAGACTTGAAATGGTTGGGCCATCATGAAGTTCGATATGGCCGCCATGATAAGTCTACATAGATTTGATTCAAATCTGCGAGACCAACACAATAGTCTGTTGCTTTGTTGGTCTCGCAGATTACTGTGGGTATGCAGTCTGGTGTTCGCAATAAATAACATAAGAGTACATTTGAGAGACCTGAGTCAGATGCACACACATTGGTTGGAAGCAACTTAGCAAGTGCCATTTTCGCCTCCATCTTCAACTTAAAAATGGTCACCACATGAAATTTGTTTTCGCTTCAAAATGTTGACATTCCCATATATTGTGTGCGTCTATAGCACACTCAGTTCCTTTATTTAAGCAAGGGGTTAATATTTCAGAAACAATAGCATCTGGATAATAATGTTAGAGGTTATGCCGTCATTGATGGCGTCATTTAATGACCTAGATCGACTTTATAGATGTCTTAAAATGACAGTCATCATACATTTCAAGATGGGCACCCTGGGAACTGTATTCAGCTCAAGCTCTTTCCTACAGATCACACTGCAACACAATTAATTTGAGTGGTTTATATACTTAATATTGATGTCACTGAATTACATGGATTGCTTTAAAAATGTCAGGTGGTAGCCATCTTGTGAATCATTGTATTGATTGAATTCTTGCTTCAGTGTTCCACGAATATGGTTTTGAGAGACAGCTCCGTATCTGCTTTATGTGATTCCTTGCAAACATCATTTTGTAGTTTGTCCATGCTATTCATATACACCACCCATTTATAATCCTTTTCTCAGTCATGTCGTTATGAGCTGCTAAGATTTGGTGTAATGTTCTTGACGGCTGGTAATACACTTTGATGCCAAATTCCTTCAAAGAGCTTTTGAGACACCCTTGATGTAGGGTAGAACGATATGTCCTTTTAAGTGTGGGTTTATCTAGTTGGCTTTGGCCCATTTCAAGAGCCCGATTAGTTTAGCCACAAGTGGAGAGTTTCAAGGGATTGATATGGATCGGTATGAACAAAGTATGGATCACTCCTAATGTTCACAAGGGTGACTGGAGGTGAAAATATTATATAAACCAACTGTGGGAATTTCTCCCTGATAAATCTTCCAAGCTACCATAATTAAGTGCCCACATGCCCTCCTTCTCCTCGATAGGGAACGCTAAGTCCGGATAAATGAAGTTCAAGATCTGCTCGCTAAAAGTGTCACTGCAGTCAAAGTATCGGTTTGTGCAGCGTAGACATTCTTCCAGAAGTTCGACAATATAATTCAGAGATGCTGGTCCTATATAAACTCTAGATAATTGTGTCCTCAAGTGTTGACTTGTGTATGGTAACCAAAGTAGGTAATGTACATAAAGTCACGTCGTAATGATAGAAGCTCTCGTCTTCCACGGTCCACTCTCGATAGCTTCTACGCTTAATCGAGAGTTGGCTATGTGGTGACATGTCTGTTACACAAGAGGAGATATAATAGGATAGGTCTGGACCAGTTTGTCTGTGAGCCAGGTTTCTCACCCCTGCAAGAACATGTACACATACAGGGTCCACATACAT
Organism: Echinarachnius parma; assembly: GCA_037951105.1. Taxonomy (NCBI): domain Eukaryota; kingdom Metazoa; phylum Echinodermata; class Echinoidea; order Clypeasteroida; family Echinarachniidae; genus Echinarachnius; species Echinarachnius parma. The sequence continues at coordinate 70,963 of JBAMJV010012704.1, forward strand.
TGGCTACAATGGATCTTTTACCAACACATATTCCCTCTCACTCCCATCCTATGAAATTTGTAAATAAAACACTTGAAAAAATAGACATTGACAATGCACCGAAACCACAATTTTGGTGGTATTGTTACATGGATGACACTCATCCAAAACTCAAGAAACAATTTGTGCAGGAGTACACTTTTAGTTCCCTAACGAAGGGAAGGATAAGTCGTTAGTGTTCATTGACACTTTCACAAGTCATGATAGTGATCAAACTTGATTGTAGCCTGAACGTTAAGATTTATCGGAAATCAACTCACTGTCCAATCTCTCATTTTACCTCTAATTACCTATGTTAACAAACATTAGGAGTGACTGTTACTTTGTTCCATTATTGTAATCACCAATCTCTTGGCTGTCCAGATGATAACATATTACTAGTCTCTCTTTATGTTGCAACTATATTTGGGCTTAAAGGGCTACAGAAGGATCACCCCCACTAAGAGGAACACGCAATGCTCAAAATGACACTCATCCGACCTGATATTAGAAGTCTCAGATGCAATCAACTGAATTTCAATTTAATCGGGCGTTAGGATGTATCTAAAGCCGACAAGAACAAAACACCAAATCTTAGTACCGCCTAAAGACAACATCAAACATAATTGCGGGGCGTAGTATATACATTGTAATTCCATTCAAAGGGTAGACTACTAGCCATTTGGCTGCAAGGAATCAAACAACAGTCATATGCAGTGAATCATAAGTAAAAGAAACGTAGCGATATCCCAAGACCAGATATTTGCAACACCGACGCCCAATTCGTTCCTCTGGAGTGTCTCATTGAGTGATTGAGTCTCCCAACCATCAGGTCGGACTGGCAAAAGGTCTACATTTCGGAAATGTGGCACAATACCAAAAGGGTGAAGGAAGATATCTGCACATGTATACATCCTGGCATTTCAACCCACACTGAACAGAGACAGTGCGCGAAAAAAACTACCTGCATTGACGTCTACGATCAGAAAATTGATCACTTAGTATTAAAAAAAAGAAGGTCAACAGTCAGGTCATGCACAGCTGACGAAGGCTGTTGATGAGAACCGAATATTAGGAAGTAAACATTTGTATGGTCAACAAAATGTTCAAACTTTTTCCATTTAGTTAGTTTTCAAATAATGCTTGAATGAATGTTACTGCTTTTCTCTAAAGGTAGGTTAGTACACTCATTGATTCTCTTTTGAACTACCTCCTACCCGATAACTTTTGTTTAATCAATCGAATTGTCAAGTAGACTTCTTTTTTGTTCAGCTTATCTTTATATCATTATATATCAGCAACATTGCTCAATTGCTTCCGACCTAAGATGGGCATATACCCATCGAAATGCACTGACCGATTTTATTATGAGATACATAATTGAATAAGCTATCCGTGGCAGCCATCTTGAAATTCAAGATGGCTACAATTTGAAGCTTATAAAGACGATCCAGGTGATTCGTTGACCCAGAAAATGTGAGTGTACCCGGCAGAAATAAACTCTCCAGCTGTATTAGTTCTTAAAATATTGGAGAAAATAGGGTTTTAGATGGCAGCCATTTTAAAATTCAAGATGGCGGTTAAAATGGGAAAGGCATAATTGCTTCCATCTATTGGTAAATTGTTACAAGTTGACCACAAACAGATATAGGCATTTCATTTGAAATGAACTCCGTAATTGCTTTAGTTTCTGAGATGGAGTTTAATGTAGGCTTCCCATGGTGGCCATCTTGAAATTCAAGATGGCTGCCATTTGAAGTCTTGATATGTGATTCAGGAGATTCGTTTGCCCCCATTATGTGGGTATAGCCACTGAAAATATCTCTCTAGCTGTTTTACTTGCTGATATATTGATGAAAACAGGTGCCAGATGGTGGCCATTTTGAAATTCAAGATGGCTGCCATTTTGAAATTCAAGATGGCTGCCGTTTTGAAATTCAAGATGGCTGCCATTTGAAGTCTTGATACTTTATTCAGGTGATTCGTTGGCCCCCATTATGTGGGTATAGCCACTGAAAATAACTCTCTAGCTGCTTTAGTTGCTGAGATATTGATGAAAACAGGTGCCAGATGGCGGCCATTTTGAAATTCAAGATGGCTGCCATTTGAAGTCTTGATATTCGATTCAGGTGATTCGTTGGGCCCCCATTATGTGGGTAAAGCCACTGTAAATAACTCTCTAGCTGTTTGAGTTGCTGAGATATTGATGAAAACAGGTGCCAGATGGCGGCCATTTTGAAATTCAAGATGGCGGCCAAGAATGGGCCGTGCAAAATTGCTTCCATCAAATTTCTTGAAGAGGAAGGTCTAACCTATCTGTGTGCCAAAATTCACACTTTTTTCCGGAAGTGCACATCCCATGACCTAAGAGCCCCCACTAGTTTATATTCTTCGCAAATGGCTTTAAAACAGGGTCATTATACAAACAAACTTGAAAATTGCAATAAATCTGTTTGAATAGTTTGGTTTTTACGTTGACCTGGTCGTTATAATGAGTCCTATTATTGGTTGGAATTGACTTAATGCTTATAGAACAATATGATGATAATACTTTATCTATTCCTATTATATTTAAGCCAGAGACTATGCATACATCCTAGTCAGATATAAAAGTAGAATTTTCCAAGTCGCCTGGTCCCTCTTTCTTACTATTATTGTTTTTAATTGCAATTTCACGGACGTTCGCATACATTTCACGGACGTTCTCTGCCTGAACAGTCTTACAGAAATTGATGACAACATTTATTTGAATCTCCTCTAGGCTCCAGACCAATATAAAACATATACATTTATCAGTTGATATGATTGTAGCTATCTGAATTGATTATAATGAAATGTCTGCTACTTAACTATCACTCTTAGTGGACCTGTGGAAATCGTAACCCTAATTTTACACCGGCTTTCCTTGGTTGGGCACTCTATAACAGAAATGCCACCATACTTCTGTAAATAAATGATTTTACAACATTTCCGCAATCATAAATAACATGTTTAATCAAAATAAAGGCCATTTTCCTGTCACCAGAATACAGTTTCTCACATGAGTCTTAATGTCACGGACGTTCGTATTAATTTCACGGACGTTCTCGAATTGCCTATAGTGGTACCCAAGTGTCCAATCTTGAGTCAATTCCTTACAGAAATAAATGTAAGTGCCAACATAATTTGTTAATATATGCATATCACACGTTTTTATATGTGCAAAACCTTGCCATATATATTTGAGATGTATTTTGACTTTGGGAGACCCATATATAAAAGTTATTTTGGATTGTGTATGTTGTATTTCAATTCAATTCGTATATGGTTTATTAATTGAAAATACATATATTTATCTTTTCCAGCCATAAATTTTCACAAAACATGAAACAAACTGAGGGTACCAAAAGCCATGAGCAAAGTAAATAATATACACATAAAACTTATTCCTTAAATAAATAAATAAAGAATGCCTTTTTAGATCATACATGTATATTATGTTTTGTATAAAGAAATATTAGACATAGAAACCATTACGCTAAATATTATACGCTAAACATATTATACATGTTTGTTATTGCATTTTATTTAGAAAGAATATCTTAATAAAATGTAATAACAATCGCATATATAATAAATTCAATCATTTTAAGGGCTAACTAAAGTAACTAAACGTGTTTAACATTTAAATCTAATTTGCAGAGATTATAAATTGTTTTATAATTTCAAAGTTAAATCTTGCAAATAATCATGTTGATAGTTTCCGATGTTTCCTGACCCACATCTTGTTTCCTAATTGTTAACCTCCAACCGGTTTCAATGTTTCAATTATAATTAAGAACAAGGCTAACCTTGAATGGTTTATTATAAATATTGCGCGAGCTAAAATTTAGTTGTACAATATTATAATGATTCTAGCAAAAACAATATTTTTGATATATCAAGAAATAACAAAACAGACAATATTATAAGTATTATTACGATGAAGTCATCAAAATAATGCATAAATATTACACCAATCTTGCGCCATACAGCCATTTAGTTGGACTTAAATCCGACAGGCAGATGAGAAAACAAAGCCTGCAGCAGAGGAGGGGCCAACAGTCTCAAGTTTTGCAGAAGGTGGGGCAACAGTTTCCACACAGACTTTCGGTTGCAATGTTGCTACTTGTGTACTGCGCCATATACCCCCTTTTTTATGTTTTGAACAGCTTTCTTTCGCTTGTAGGCCTGCGACTGTGCATAGTCATAATCTTGGGGTTTGACTTCCTATAATACAATGTCCACGCTGCACAGGTGGAAGTAAATATAATATCTAGTGGTATTACAAAACAGCTAAGCAAGTTGATCAAATGTAAAACGAACCTCCGTGATGGTGACTAAAAATCAACATATTCATGTGTGGTTGGCAATGACCTGGGTCGAAAGGCACACACAAGGGGCACCTGCTGTCAAAAAATTGTACCAGTACTTGAACTTTTACTAAGATTTTTGGGGCAATAAATGACGAACGAACGTCCCGTGAGCACAACATTTCATAAGTTTGTTACAGTTAAATGACTTGCAGGAAATAATCTATCTGGGATATGAGAGACATAACAATGTACTAACAACATCAAACGGTATCAACTTGCTGTGAGGCGTGTTAACATGGTAACATTATTAGAACAATGTTCATGATCGAAAGTCCGAGCGAACGTCCGTATTATAAATAGTTGTCAAAAGGCTTCGAAAATGCTTGATATAGCTTCTTGAATTGGTTAGCTGCTTGCCCGATAAAATTGCTGTACCAGTGTCTACGTGCAGATAAGCAGCCTCAGATTCGTAATTGGGTCTACTCATGCCGGACGTTCGTTTTCATCACGGACGTTCACGAAGATCAATTTTTTGGCCCAAACCAAACATTGCATTTGATAGATAGTATTCAAATAGGCAAAATATTGTGGCCCTACTATGAGTCCATCAGACTGACCCCAGCAATTGATGACTAGGATGCAATTCGCTTATAGCAGTGATGATAACAGACGACAGAACGTCCGTGACGAAATCCCAGTATAATTTCATACAAAAAAATGTTACTCCGCGAGCAGGAGTAGTTAGCCAACAATTGTTGTAGAATATGTTCAGTGGGTTCAACCCTTAGTTTTGGAAATAGTTTTTGTTTTGACAACTAGAGTATAATTTTGGTTGTATGGATTTTAATGTATGTTCACGGACGTTCACTTATCATGGCCTTTCCTATTGAAATGTACCCTGAGATCATATCAATGCCGCTCTTCCCGCTAATTCTTATGTGATACATGCTCCAGAAATGTAAGATAGAGAATATAGACTTTAATGCCTTTAAAGTTGATTAATATTTTTTTTAATCAGGTTTAAAAATTCATTATTTTGTGGAAAATGACAATTTATGCTATTTTTCCACCTTTGAGGTCCTGTGGCATGAAACCGAATGTTTGAAATGATATACAACTATATATTTTCTGAAAGCCTTAATAATACTATTTAATATGAGACCAAAAACAGGTATATCGGAGTTAATGGCGAGACACAGCAAATTATAGAAGCGCTCAAGGTCTGGAAATGGCCAAAAGTGCATATTTCAAAAATCTGACCCATATACGGTGGAATTGTGGTTGGTCCAACACAGTACGAACACCTTAGGCTTCCGAATCGATATTATGACAATATAACATTACAGGAGTCCGATAACGATTTGGACTTTGCTGACTAGTACCATGCAATAGTCTGAATTATGCTACGACTGGAATCTATACATAGGTTTTCTTCAGACGTATATGAGTTCATAATCTAACCTGGATCCATTGGCTTGTGTCGTTCACGCCTGCGCTCCAGACACCCTTCTCTTTATCAGAACGAACCGCATTCAACCGTCCACGTCTTGCCGAATGCTGTCCATCGTTCTCAGTCGACGCCGTCAGACTCCAATCAGGGAGGGTATTAGACTGACAAGTGGGCAATCTTCAAAACAAATGACATTGAATTGTGGTTGGAGAGAGACATTGTATCAACATTTCATTTGATTTATTCTATCTTAGCATTATCACTTTTTATGAATTCTTATATGTATGCGTCCATTATGATCATGTTCATGATTCCATTGTACCTCAAGATACTTTGTTCAGTGGGCAATCAATACTTCATTATATTTGTTGTAATTATTACTTTGGCGTATAATAGTCAAGAAAGAAGACCGGTCTTCATTGGGTAATTTCTAAAGTATCCTACACCAATGTAAACATTCACATGACCCTTTTTATACAATTCTAAGGACTGATAATCGGCACACCATTAATGGCATGTTATTACTCTATTATTCGTCTGTGGATACACGTATATAATCACGTACGAATGTAAAATCCGGAATACAAACTTGAAACATTCTCTTTTATTGAACGGCGAAACACGTAACTGGGACAATGGCAGTTTTGCAACGATTTCGAAATGAGATGTTTTATTTATTCGTCATTCTCCTTTTCTGACTCACACTGTGTTACACTTGATATGTGGTACTCTGTATTTAAATTTCAATATGACTCCATTGAATTGTATTTTAAGAATATTACTGCTTGAACCAGGGCATTCGCTCATGCGCACACAAGTTCATTATTATTTGATTCAAATAAAACGTATGCACTGCCGTCCCAAGGAAAAAGGCAGTATCTACACGATTCAGCATTTTCTAGAAACTGAGATATTGACCCTTTTGTGTTTTTGCCACAGCCGCTCGGAAATAATAAACTTGTGAAGATAACTTCAGTGTGTGATTAAAGGCTATATAGGGGTCTATTTTTCTTCATACATGAACAATTGAATTTTTCGTTTAATTTTGAGATTTTCATGAAAATGTAGATACTTTGGGAAAATCCCTGGTTCGTAACCGATTTCCCCAAGGAAAAAAGCAGTATCTACATAGAAATTCGGAGGGTGTTGAATTATGCCTTACGTTATGGATAAACCAATCGAAAATGTTTCGGCATATATTCTGTATGTACTATTAACATACTTTAAAGGGAAAAAAGTTTGACTAATTAAAAAGCGCCCTCTCTAGGCGAGTCACACTTTTCTTAAAAAAGGGACTTATTGGCCCATATTTCCGCAATGAAAGGAAATACGAAGCATGAATTGTATTCATTAACCACGCAAAAATGATTGTTTATACATTTGTTATGAAAGTGTATGAGTTAAAGTGAAAACAAAACTTTGTTGATAAAGAGCGCCCTCTCTTATCAAGTCTGAAGTTACTTTAAATATGGAATAATGCATGTTACAGTCTGTGCATTGTGTGAATGTGGCAGAGGTACACGCACTTTCATGCATACTTGAATAGCCTTTGTCACAAACTCTGCGCTTTATAGAAGAATGTTGGTCGTATTGCAAAATGCACTTATATGTTAAATTTGCTTCAATGTTTTGTGCTTCACAATTCATATAAGTAATGAAATTTGTTTATACAAGATATAACTATTATAAATGCGCATTATTCATATTGTCTGCTTATAAATAATTTGTTTGTCTTGTGGCGAGACTAGCTGTGTAGATACTGCTTTTTTCCTTGGGGAAAGTGGAGGTTGACTGTAGATACTGCGTTTGAGGGTTGGGAAAAAATGGTGTTCCCAAATTTTTTTCAGAAAACTGAATGTATCACATGAAAGAGCATTGTTTATTGAGTATTTTTCTGCAAAAAAGTGAAAATCAACAAAAATGTCAGATACTGCGTTTTTCCTTGGGAGGGCTAGAAGGGTGGCTAGGGCAAACACGGAAAAGTATGTTACTTGGGGAAGCTATTTTGAACTAACATCACGCTATCATAAAAAAATCTCTAATATCCCTTATTCGAATATTCTCCTTGCCATGTTCAGCGATCGGCGTCACACGCATGATTTACACACAAAGAACGCGGGCAGGGATTGTTACTTGCTAGCAATTTAGAGGAACATCAGAGTACTCTCTAAATTTGTGGTCGCAGTGTCGCTAAAATTTGTCCTATCTGGCTTTGGTGAATAAGAAAAATTAGGTAGGCTGGGGTGGTTAGGGTCGTCATTCAACTTCACGCCTTTGTTGTAAGTCCAACAAAGGCTCTATTCAGAACGTCCCGCATAAATAGATTTCAATGCATTTAGTCGGCACCGGCAGATCTATTGTTGTAATTGTTCGCATTTCGACTAACAATTGCCGTGGAATACCAAATGCTTGTGGAATTTAGGACAGGTGTGTGGGTTGCCATGCTAGGCCAGGCTCTGTGACTACGATAGCGAATTTAGCCTATCGGCGCTTTTGTGAATACCAGTTAAGGCCTAGCGGGACATCGGAAATCGTAATTTGATCAACGCAACTAGCTTATCGGGGTTTTATGAATATTGGCCACTGATCATTACGCAGATTTGCAAAAACCCTGCTCGATTCCCAACGCCATCGCCACTTCTTTGCCTTGATACTCGGGCAGAACACTTCTGGTTTATGGTAGGAAGGCTCTTCGGAACTCTAATCACTTGAATGTACCTCAAACTCGAACACAACGATACAAAATGTCCGCTATACCATATATGATTCACACAATCAATCAAAACTTGTAATACCTTGCATGTAGGATTAATGTAATGTAATATAATGACCTGTATGCAACTTGTCTTTCTATTAACAATATGATGTCTTCAACTTCATAGTCCCTATTGTCTTACACTCCACTGTTACATTATTGAGATAGACTTATGTTGCACATAATTTTCGTTTTTAGGTCATTATTTGGTCGTTAGTTAGTTATTAGATTGTTTGTTAATGCAATCATCTTATCTATATACTTCAAGTGGCATTATTTTGTGTTTGTTGTAACTTATGATTTGGTATAATGTGTATCTTAATTGTGTATGTAATCATTCGTGTAAACTGAACTGTTTTAGTCCATGGACTTTTTGTTCAGGATCTTTTATATAGCCGTAATAAATAAATTTAATAAATAACATTAAGAACAAAAAATATTCGTTCTGATTGTTTAATTATAATTGTCATTAGGTTTAAAATGTTATAGAGCATCTGCCTGATTCCTGATGAATATTTCGCCGAAATCTTCCTGATTATTGAATTTCAAAGTTGTTAGGCTCTGGATAAGGAAGAACGCCAAAGATAGTACTAGAAGGCTAAATTGTATCAATCTGGGGCTTATTTGTTTGGTCATGAGTTGAATATTATGAAGTAAAATGGCATGTCATACGATGACAATATGATCATGCGAAATAAATTAATCGCAACTAACTTAAGATATCATTTGAAATTTTGCATTTATCCTAAAAAATAACAAATTTGATTAGCTCATGAAAACCACTGATTTTGATTCGAACAACAATTTGTTTTACTTTTTCTTGGTTGTGTAAAATCGTTAATTATTCTCTATTTTCATTTATATATACTATTATTGTATTTATAAAATAATTATCTTTATTATAATTATCAAAATGATAAACTTAATTTATTTCATAGCAGGACATAGACGAATGCATGGCCGACACGGATGATTGTGGTTCGAACAGCGAGTGTACAAACTTTGTCGGGGGGATTCAGGTTGTTCTTGTGGGTCAGGGGTTTAGGAATATTACAGAGGATGGCAAGTTATTGCTCGGGTAAGGCAACACGTTATCATCATATCCATTGTAATCGCTTTGGGTGAAAGTTTGTTTCTCCGAAAATGAAATGAGGTTCGTTTATCCGAAACGAAATGAGGTTTGTAAATCAGTGAAAACTTCCAATCTTTTTTGGATTAACTAATCCTACTGTATTTTTGGACTAACGAACTTCATTTTATTTTCGCATTAACGAACCCACTTTTATTTTCGCATTAACGAACTTTCGGAACATCGTACCTTCCTTCTTTTTCGGGATAAACGAAGCCTTCGGAATAACGAACCTTCGGAATAACGAACCTTCGGAATAACGAACCTTCGGATTAATGCAAACCAAATGTTCGGATTAACGAACCGTCAGTTAAACAAAATGTGTGTGTGTTCGGAATAACGAACCTTTATCGAATCCTTTGTGTTTTAGCATGTATTTGTTGTCATTTTCATTACCAGGCCGCCTCTACGCCCTCTGTCCCCAGACCCTCTTCTCTCTCTCGTTTGGTCTCTCGCCTTCTCTCTTGCTCCTTCTCTTAACAATTGGCAAATGTTTAAAGTTTGTGATAACATGTGAACTGAATGTAATAGCCATTAACATTTTAAAACTCTGCCAGGTTAAAGCATTTTTTGTTGTTTTTACTTGTTTGGTTATTGGTTTATGCGTGATGCAGTTTAAAAAGATTTACTCCTTATCATATAAATTGGTTTGATACAATCAATATACTGTTCAACTTACAGATGTGGTTTAGTCAAATAACGTATCTGTACTTATCTCATTATCAACTTGTACCATAAAAATCAATTGTTTATCATAATTGTATGGCGTCTTCCAATGTTATATATTTGCATTTTCTTAATCAAGATATCGACGAATGCCTAGGAAGGAAGACAAGACACATGTAATGGTTGAAATCACTGCATCATGTACAAACGTTGAACGGGAGTTAGCACATGTGCTTGTGTCTTAGGGCTTACATGGAGACGGCGCTGTGACTTGCACATGTAATCTCATTAATGATATTTGTGGATGATTTAAGGCATTAAACATAAATTCAAATATGTATCAGTCAAAGAATATAACTATACCTGCACTTAGATGTTTACTTTTGGTGTAGCGGACATGCAACTGTAGCGAACAATGCAATATAATTTAGATGTATTAGTGTATTATTCGAGTACATCATTCTTTATGGTAGGGCCTTTTATTTCAGACAGGTCATTGCAGTTTGGATTTTTACAAAAATGTTTGAGAAGACGCGAGTTCTAATCAATTGTATAAAACATTGCACTTTATACGAGAACATTGTATCCCTCGCAATGTTTTACATAGATGCGGATGAATGTCGAGATCCGGCGTTGAATGAGTGCGTCGCCGGAACGAGCCACGTGTAGCTAACACAGATTGGGGTAGCTTACATCTGTGGCCTGTAAGGATGGGTGGAGAGGGAATGGGTATGGAGGACAATTGTACAGATGTAAATGAGTGCACCATTGGATGCGAACTTCTGTCATCTCAATGCAGCGTGCAGCATATACGGAGGTGGAGTTACATTTGTGAATGTATGGATGGCTTTAGTGGATGGATTCGATTGGGCTTTGGGTGAGTGGCATCTACTAAAATATCACACGTTTCTTACAATTGGCAGGGTAAAGTAATGATCTTACTAGGGGAATTCCAACCAGTAGGAAATGTGGATGTTTGCTATTATAATTGAGGTGAGATATATGAAGAATCATTGATTGAAAATGCTTAGCCAAAACGGTTAGAGGCTAGTAAAAGTTTATGACAGGATGAACTTTGCTCCGATTTTTAGTGTATTCGTTCGCTTATTGCTATCGATCGTGAGGGTCACTTTGGCGAGCTGCAGCATTTTGACTTCTTACATGGACAGTTTTACAAAATTTAAATTTTCTTCATTAACAAAGAAAATTTATGAGCTTTATAAATTCAATGAGTGTTGGGGCCCATCGATTTTGTTGTTGAGGATTTCGTGAAACATGCTGAGAAGCATATAATTTTTAGGCTATGAAATGTGAAAATTAGTGTTTTTCATGTACTAAAGGAATGGCGCGTTGATCGTGAATGAGTGTTGCATATGGCGGCAGATTTGTGTAACGATCGCTCATTACTACTGATGTTCAAATTGGTTGGTTGACTCCCTGTTTCTGTCGTGTGTATGCATATGTTTCACAATTGATTCCTCTTGTTCTGACTTAGTCTATGGAACGAATGTGTTTAGGTAGCAGGAATACCAGGTTTGTGATGTTGTGGTTTTTCCGTAGTGGCGTGTTGCGATTTAGGACTGGCTTATGTTTATAGTCGTGTGTTCCACTGTTTGTGCTCAGGAGTGCTTATAGGGGGGGGGGGTTTGTGTTGTGAATAGTTGGGAGGGTTGTTGGGGTATTTTGGTGTGGGTGTGTATGGGGTTGTTTAGAGTAGGTTTGTAGTGTGATGTGTTTGGGTTTTTGGTAAGTTTGGAGGGGTTGTTGTTGTGGTTGTTGTGTGTTTGTTATGGGTTGTGGGTGGGGGTTGTGATTTGTTTTTGTATGATTGGTGTTAGGTTATTTGGATTTGGGTTTATGGTTGTGGTTGCTGGGGTTGTTGGTATTGGTTTTTGTTTGGGTTGTTGGGTGTGGTTGGTTTTGTTGGGGTGTGGGTTTTGTTGGTTGAGGAGGTTGTGGGGGGGGGGGGGGGTGTTTGGGGGTTTGTGGTTTGTTTGAGTGGGTGTGTTGGTGGGTGGGTTATTTTGTTGGTGTTGTTTGTGTTTTTGTATTTGAGTGGGTTGTTTGGGGTTATTTTGGGTTAGTTGTTGTTTGGGGGTTGGGTTAGGGTGTGGGTTGTTGGGGTTGGGGGGGGGGGGGGGGTGGTGTGGGGGGGGGGGGGGTGTTGGGGGGGGGGGGTGGGGTGGTGGGGGGGTGGGGTGGGGGTGGGGGGTGTGTGGTGGGGGGGGGGGGTTTGGGGTTGTGGGTGTGGTGGTTGTGGGTTTGTTGGGGGGGGGTGTTGGGGTGGGTGGGGGTGTGTTGGGGGGGGGGGGTTTGGGGGGGGTGGGGGGGGTTTTGGGGGGGGGGTGGTGGTGTGTTGTGTGTGGTGGGGGGGGGTTGGGGGGGGGTTGTGTGGGGGGTGTGTTGGGTGGGGGGTGGGTGGTGGGGGGTGGGGGGGGGGGTGGGGGTTGGTGTGGGGGTGGTGGGGGTGTGGTGGGGTTTTGGTGTGGGGGGGGGTGTTTGGGGGGTTTGGTGGTGGGGTGTTAGTGTGTGGGGGGGTGGGTTGGGGTGGGGTGGGGTTGGGGTGTGGGGGGTGGTGGGGTGGGGGTGTGGGGTTGGGGGTTGGTGGGGGGGGGTTGTGGGGTGGTTGGTGGTGTTGGTTTGGTTGGGGTAGGGTTGGTGGGGTTGGGTGTGTATTATGTTGGTGGGGGGGGATGTTTGGTGAGTTGGGGGTTGGGTTGTGGTTGTGGGGTGGTGGGGGGGTGGGGGTGTTGTGGGTTTGTGGGGGTGGGTGGTGGGTGGGTTGGGGGGGGGGTGGGTGTTGGTTGTGGGGGTGTTGTGTGGGTGGGGTTTTGTGGGGGTAGTTTGGTTGGGATGGTGGGGTGGGGGGTTTGTGGTTGGTTTTGGGGTTTTTGTGGTGTGTGGTGTGTTGGTTGGGTTTTTGTGTGTGAGTTGTTGGGTGGTTGGTTTGTGTGGGTGGTTGTGAGGTTGTGTGGTTTGGGTGTGTTTGTGGGAAGTGTGTTGTTAATGGAGTGTGGTTGTTTGTTGGAGTTGTTGTGGGTTGTTGGGGGTTTGGGTGGGTTGTTTTTTAGTGGTGTAGTGGGGGTTTTGATGGGTGTTGTGAGGTGAGGGGGATTTTGGAAGGATGTGATTAGTGATGGATAGTGATTAAAATGGAGGGGTGTATGTTTTGTATTGGTGGGAGATGGGGGATGTAGTTTTTGGTGGGGAGAGAGGGGGGGGATAGTGGGATGGTTTTTTGTGAGTGGGAATTTGATTGGTTGGTGTTAGATGTTGGGGAGGGGGGTGTTTTTGGGTTTGGGGGTTTTGGGAATGGGTTTGATTGGTGTGTATTGTTGTTAGAGATAGTGAGTGTGATTGGAGTTATGTAGTGTTTTGATATTTGGGATGAAGGGATGTTAAGGGGGTGGGAGAGTTGTTAGGGGGGGGAGTTTGGGGATTGTTGTGGAGGATGTGGATTAGGTTGGGGTGTGTTTTGTTTGATTTGGAGGGGGGTTGGTTGGATTTTGGTTTGTTGGTGGGTTATGTTTGGGGGTTTTAGGGTGTGGGGTGGTTGGATAGTTATTTTTTGTTGTTTGAATGGGTTTAGTTTTGATGATTGTTATGGATATTTGGTTATGAAAAGAAGTGGAGGATAGAGGATGGGTGTGTATTGGGGGAAGAGATGGGGGGATATGATGGGTATGAGGTATTGGGGAGAATGTTAAATGTTGGAAAAGGAATATAATGGAAGGTATGATATTGTGGTGTATATTGAGGGGGTGGGTTTAGTTGGAGAGGGAATGTAATAGATGGGATTTAAAGTGTGAGTTATGGATGAGAATGAGTGGGTTTTTATGGGTGTTTTGGGAGAGGTGTTTGGATGGGGTGTTATTGGTGGTTTAGGGTGGATTTATGGGGGGGTTTTTGAATTAGATGTTGGGTAGGTTGTTTAGTAATGTTTTTGTGGGTTAGATGTGTATTTGTTATGATGTTTGGTGTGGATGGGGAGGTATGGTGGATGGTATAGTTAAGTTTTGTTTTATGAGTTGGATGTGTGTGTGGTGGAGGGGTAGTGTTATGTGGGTTGGGTGGGGTTGAGGTTTGATGAATTTGTGATGGTTGTGTGGTAGAGGGATTGTATGAAGGTGAGATTGGGGTTAGTTTTATATTATATGGGTTATGAAAGGATTAGGGGGGTATGTGATGGGTGGGGGATGGTATGGGGAGGGGGAGGGAGTATTGAGAGTAGTGTGAGGTGGTTTTTTGGATTTGTTATGGTTATTATGGGTTAATGTATTGGTGGGGTTTGTATTTGGGTGGGTGTATGTGTATAGTTGTTATGTGAGTAAGTACAAGATACGGTTATTTGACTAAACCACTTGTAAGTTTGAAGCGTATGATTGATTGTAGTTCTAACGAATTTTTTATGATAGGGAGTTTATGTTTAAGTTTGTTGAGTCACTGATTAAACCATAATACAAGGTTAATTAAAACAACGAAAAGAATGGTTGAGGTTTATAGGATGTGGGGTTTTAGGGTTTGTGGTATGGATGGCAGTTCACATGTTGCTCATATGCTTATACTGTTGCAGATTGTTATGAGAGGAGAGAAGAGAGAGAGCGGAGAGACCAAAACGAGAGAGAGAAGAGGGTCTGGGGAGCAGAGGGGTAGGAGGCGGCTGGGTAAATGATCAACATTAGCATGGTAAGAACACAAGGGATTCGAGTAAGGGTTCGTTATTCCGAACACACAGCACATTTTGTTTAGTCTGACGGTCGTTATGGTCCGAAGCAGGTTGGTTTGCATTAATTCTGGTGAAGGTTGCGTTATTCCGAAGGTTCGTTTTTCACGAGGGTTCGTTATTCGAAGGTTCGTTATCCGAAAAGAGGAAGGTACGATGTTCCGATAGTTCGTTAATGCGAAAAGTAATTAAAGTGGTTTCGTTGGGTGGTGGGAATTTTGTTGGGTGGGGGTTATTTAATGATGGAGGTTCGTTAGTCAAAAATGACAGTAGGATTATTTATTCCGAAAAAAGATTTGGAGAGTTGTCGGATTTACAAACTCTTTTCGTTTTCGGATAGAACGAAGCCTCATTTCATTTTCGGGAGAAACATTCTTTCACCAAGGATTACAATGGATGTTAGTGATGATAACGTTGCTTACCCGAGCATAACTTGCCATCCTCTGTAATATTCCTTAAACGCCTGACCCACTTAGAACAACTTGTATCCCTCCGACAGAAGTTTGTATCATATCGCTGTTCGATACCGAGCAAGTCATTCCGTGTCGGCCAGTGGCAGTTGCTGTTCTGATGTCTGTATGAAATAAATTAAGTTGATCATTTTGATAATTTATAGATGATAGATAATTATTTTATAAATAAGCGAATTATAGTTATATAAGATGAAAATAGAGAATAATTAACGTTTTTACACATCCAATGAAAAGTGAAATACAAATTGTTGTTCGTATGCAAAATCAGTGGTTTTCATGAGCTAGATTCAAATTTGTTATTTTTTAGGTTAAGGATGCAAAAATTTCAAAGTGATATTTAAGTTAGTTGCGATTAATTTATTTCGCATGATCATAGGTTGTCATCGTAGTGACATGGCAGTTTTATTCTTAATATTCAACGTCATGACGATCAAACAAATAAGGCCGCTAGGGATTGAACAATTTAGCTTCTAGTATTAGGGTCTTTGGGTTTTCTTATCCAGTGCTAACAAGCTTTGAAATTCAAGTAATCAGGGAAGATTTCGGGAAATTTCATCAGGAATCAGGCAGATGTCTATAAGCATTTTAGAACTAATGACAATTATAATTAAACAATCAGGGATGATTTTTGTTTATGTATTTTTTAATTTATTTATTAGCGGTATAGTGATAAAAGACTGAAGCAAAAAGTCCATGGACTAAAATCAGTTCAGTGTTACACGAATGATTACATACACAATTAAGAGTACACTATACGTGATTACCAAATCATGAAGTTACAGACAAACACAAATTAATGCAGCTTTGAAGTATATAGGAGATAAGGATGAGTTTGCGATTAACAAACAAGATTATACTAACTAGACGACACAAATTAATGAACGCTAGAAAGGAAAAACGAAAATTATGTGCATACATAAGGGTCTATCCAATAATGTTAAGCAGTGGAGTGTAAGAAATGGGACTTATGAAGTTGAAGACATCATATTGTTAATAGATATAGTACAAGTTGGCATATCAGGTCATATATTACATTACATTATCTACATGGCAGAGGTATTACTAAGTTTTGATTGATTGTGTGGAATCATATATGGTAGTTAGCGGAGCATTTTGTATCGTTGTGTTCGAGTTTGAGGTAGCATTCAAGTGATTAGAGTTCCGAAGAGAGCTCTACCGAGAAAGTGTTGCTGGCCGAGTATGCAGGCAAGAAGTGGCGATGGCGTTGGGAATCGAGGGCTAGGGTGTTTTGTTGGCAAATCTGGTAATGATCAGGTTGGCGCGATGATTCATAAAACGCACCCGATAGAGCTAGTTGGTTGATTCAAATTAGCGATTTCGGATGTCCGCTAGTGCTTAACTGGTATTTCACAAAAGGCCGATAGGGCTAAATTCGCTATCGTAGTCAAGGCCTTGGCCTATGGCATGGCAAGCACCACACCTTGTCTAAATTCGCACAAGGCATTTTGGTATTGCTCAGCGGCATTGTTAGTTCGAAATGCGAAGGCAAATTACAACAATAGATCTGGCGGGGTGCGCGACTAAATGCATTGAAGATCTATTTATGGCGGGAGCGTTCTTGAATAGAGGCTTTGTTGGACTTTACAACAAAGGCGTGAAGTTGAATGAGCGACCTAGACACCGCAGCTAATTTTTTCTGTATTCACCTAATAGCCAGATAGGGACAAATTTTAGCGAGCACTGGAGCTGGTCGTAGCGAAATTTAGAGGTAGCTCTGATGTTCCTCTAAATTGGCTAGCAAGTAACAATCTGCGTGCCCGGTTTTGTGTGTATATGCGTGTGACGGCGATCGTGAACATGGCAAGGAGAATAGTTCGAATAAGGGGATATTAGGAGATTTTTTTATGATAGGGCGGGATGTTAGGTTCAATAATAGTTTCCCAGCAAGTAACATACTTTTTCCGTGTTTGGCCCGTAGGCACTCCGTTTCTGCCCATCGAGCAAGGAAGAAAAACGGCAGTTATCTGAGCAGTTTTTGTTGATTTTCACTTTTTTGCAGAGAAAATACTCAATAAAACAATGCTCTTTTATGTGATAAGCATTCAGGTTTTCTGAAAAAAATTTGGGAAGCGACCATTTTTTCCGGGGGCAACCCTCAAAGACGCAGTATCTACAGTCTAGACCTCCACTTTCCCCAAGGAAAAAAAGGCAGTATCTTACACAGCTAGTCTCGGCCACAGAGACAAATCGAATTTATTTTAAGGCAGACAATATGAAGTAGTATGCGGCATTTATATAGTAGTTATAGTCTTGTATAAAACAAATTTCATTACTTATATGAATTGTGAAGGCCAGCAAAACATTGAAGGGCAAATTTAACATATAAGTGGCATTTTGCAGATACGACCAACATTCTTCTATAGAAGCGGCAAGAGTTTGGCACAAAGGGCTATTCAAGTATGCATGAAAAGTGGCGTGTAGCCTCTGCCGAGCATTCACAGGTCAATGCACAGACTGTAACATGGCATTATTCCATATTTAAAGTAACTTCAGACTTTGATAAGGAGGAGGGGCGCTCTTTATGCAACAAAAGTTTTGTTTTCACTTTAACTCATATCACTTTCATAACAAATTGTATATAACAAGATCATTTTTGGGCGTGGTTAATGAATACAATTCATGCTTCGTATTTCCTTTCATTGCGGAAAATATGGGGCGCTAATAAGGTCCTCTCTTTTAGAGAAAAGTGTGACTCGCCTAGAGAGGGGCAGGCTTTTTAATTAGTCAAATACTTTTTTCCGCGTTTAAAGTATGTTAATAGTACAGCTATACATGAATATATGCCTGAAACATGTTTCGATTGGTTTTATTCCATTGGAAGCGTTAAGGGCATAAATGTCAACAGCACCTTTCTGCGAATTTCTATGTAGATACTATGGCTTTTTGCCTTGTGGGGAATATCGGTTACGAACCAGGGAGATGTTTCCCTAAAGTATCTTACATTTTCATGAAAATCTCAAAATTAAAGCGAAAAATTCAATTGTTGCATAGGTATGAGAGGAAAGAATAGACCCC
>JBAMJV010012705.1:0-29893 GCA_037951105.1 Echinarachnius parma
TTTTTAAAGAATAATATTAAATCAATACAGTATAGTGAGTATCAAGCAGTTTAAAAGCACCCAACTAACTGATGTTATAAATATTGTATGTGTCTGGCCCATGACCATAGTGACGTAATCGCCAAAGAAGCCCGAATAACCACACCTACATCATACATATGTCTAAGCTGGATTGTAATGTATAATGATACTTGGCTGTAAATAATGATTTCTGAATTTATACGATTTTTGTTATTTTTTAAAATATTTAATTACCTCAAAGGAAACGTATCTGTTAGCATATCGATACACGAATATTAATTTGCAATTTCCATGATATTTTAGCGAGTTTTCAAGACCGGCTTTTAAAAACTTCTGCACGATAGCAAACAGCATCCTCATAGCTGATGGAAGACGATCGGGTTCATGAGTTTAATAATTCAATCACTCTATCATGCACGAATGTCCCTTTTAACATGATTAATGATTTATAAATCACACGCTTATTTTTGATTAAGAACTCGAAAGCCGCATCATCATAGACAAATTATTCAAGCCCATCTCAACTCAAGGTTGTTGGGGGGGGGGGGGGGGGGGAGGGGGGTAGTCAAGCACTTTCATACACGAATGTTACATCATTGTAGCATATTCGCAATCAACTTCAATTATGTCATGAACATTATCGATGGGTAAATTTGTTAGTGTTGACAAATTTGATTTATTTGTTTTACTTGGATGTAATCATGGTAATGAATCATGCTTTCGAAGAGAAATGTCGAATGCTTGAACCCAATCCATTAACAAACACACATGCCCACCTCAACCACACCCATCAAAAAGTCACACACTTACGCCTATCCCATAAAAAGAATATGCACACGTTACGTTTTTACTTTGGTTGTATTGCCGATGATATAAACATGAGTATCTAAGGACAGATCTATGACGAAACAAGTAACGAATTTTAATGTTTCAAATCCGAGGGAAATTTGCGGGTTTGTTTTGTATGTGCAATGTTTAATTTGTGATTTGTTAGTTTATATTATCATGATTATTAGCTGTCTTCCTTATTAGAACACTATGAACTCCTAAAATCGTGGAAATCTGTATAACTTCCCATCCATGGCCATCAAGGTACTTTTAGAGCACACCTACATTAACATGATTAATAAATATAACACAGGGTTTTAGTTTAATATTACATTACTTTGCCTAGCTATGCTTATTGACATCCCCATTTAGTTTCGTTTTTTAGCTTGGAGAACTTATCTTAGTTAAGTTTTTTTATCAAGCGGGGGCATGCAATGTTTACAATTTCTGCCCTTCGCTCCCTCAGTGGACATAACAGATACTTTAGAGTTTAGATACATTAGATGAATTAATATACATAGAACGATGACAATTGTTGACGAAGACTGTTGTCATGTTGAAACCCTCCCCCTGGCCCCCCCCCCTCCCCCACCCCTATCCCCAGTGTGAGCTGCCCCTGCCTAGGCCAGTGATTGTCAGTGGTGCACGCAACACGAAACCGGAAAGATAATGTTCAACTGAACTTTTTGCTTCCTGAAGTGTTCGACACATAATGTAACAAAGTTGCCAGTAAGGCAGTATAACATTATGATACACCAAACGTGTTTCAAATGCAGAATATGAGACTGTTGCCAAAATGAGCTGATATAATCGGTGGTATCACCTAAAAAGATTTCCCTGTTAGGCACAGGGGCAAAGAGGTTTAGGCTATACAGTATCGAAGTAGACTTTAACGTTACGTCACATTTTTGTTTGAATGATTATAGTAATGGTTCTAAACAGATTGTCCTTCGATTTTGGTTTTGGTAGTAGGTTGGAGCTGGATAGATGCCTTCAGGCTAGCAACCGCTATGTCACAGATATCTGGCTTGCCTGACATTCTCATAACCTGTGACGTCATGTGACGAATAACAGTGACGTCACATTTCGGTATTCTATTACATTTTAATGATTATAGTAATGGTTCTAAACAGATTGTCCTTCGATTTTGGTTTTGGTAGTAGGTTGGAGCTGGATAGATGCCTTCAGGCTAGCAACCGCTATGTCACAGATATCTGGCTTGCCTGACATACTTATAGCCTGTTACGTCATGTGACGAATAACAGTGACGTCACATTTCGGTATTCTATTACATTTGAATGATTATAATAATGGTTCTAAACAGATTGTCCTTCGATTTTGGTTTTGGTAGTAGGTTGGAGCTGGATAGATGCCTTCAGGCTAGCAACCGCTATGTCACAGATATCTGGCTTGCCTGACATACTCATAACCTGTGACGTCATGTGACGAATAACAGTGACGTCACATTTCGGTATTCTATTACATTTTAATGATTATAGTAATGGTTCTAAACAGATTGTCCTTCGATTTTGGTTTTGGTAGTAGGTTGGAGCTGGATAGATGACTTCAGTCTAGCAACCGCTACGTCACAGATATCTGGCTTGCCTGACATACTTATAGCCTGTGACGTCATGTGACGAATAGCAGTGACGTAACATTTCGGTATTTCATTACATGATCATGTTGTTATAGTATGATTGCGATAAAGAACATTTGATATAACCTGGGTAAGGAAATACCGGTATCTAAGCATCTGTTGGGACTTCAGAAGATAACATAGCGCGTTTTCCTCATCCTGTGAATATCAATGTTGCTACAATTACAAACACGTAGGTGTTATGGTTGTAACTATAAACCGTTGCCATAAGGAAAGGGTTTGATTTTGGTTGGATCATATATTCTATTTATGACAAATATGTGTACGTTTTTCCTGCATATATTACATTCCGGTATACATTATGTCAGGAACGCGAATCATAAACCGCCAACACTGTAAACAGAAGTCCAGAAATGCTAATAATGTACCATGAATACCGAGATCACAACCTAACGGGGTTTACTGCATTATGACTTGATGTAAAATTGCCGGGAAAATGCGATATAAGCCGTCATCAAAGGAAAAAAGGTAATTAACCTGAGCATATTCATCTGGCGATGCATGGATGCTGGAAATATCATGTTGATAGCAATGGACCTAGTCCTATATTTATGATAACTCACATTATATATAATTGGAAAGCAGTGCCAAAAATGAAAGATCGACAAGGAAAGGGACAATTTACAACTCATTCAAAATTACAACATAAGATAGCATACATACAGACGGTGCAAATCCCCAGTAAAACAAAAACAAATAAGAGGTGTATACCGTGTATACACGGTACTTAGAAGTACGCGATTCCCTTTCCGGGTTAGACATGTTAGATGGCTCTGTACACTTCATAATTTATGATGAATTTTCTGCTTAAGTATAAAGAAACTTGGTCTGGGAATCACGATTTCAAAGAGAGTAAGTTCCGTTTTAGTATACCCCTCCCCTATCAATTGTTCATAGTATAGTCCAATGGCGTACCCAGGATTTGTTCAAGGGGGGGGGGGGTAGTCGTAGAAAATTTTCGAAGCCGAGACCGCGAATTTTCGATATTTTCGAGGCCGAGACCAGGGTTCTTCGCACTTTTCGAGGCCGAGACCATCGAAAATGACAGTCGATACCGCTCAAATTTGGTCTCAAGACCAGTTTAAAGTTGAAAAGGGGGGGGGGGGGGGGTTAACCCCCCCCCCCCCAACCCCCCGGGTACGCCCATGGTATAGTCTATAATTCAGTAGATTTATATGACCGACTTGGAAATGTTCCACTTTTAATTTCAGCAAAGTCATTGTCGTCATCCAGTGTCATTCACCGGATATGGAATATCCGAACTGTCATCGGATTTCCCTGAGTGAATTGGTCAAACTACGTAATCCGATCCGAACCGGAACAATCGGATTAGACGGTAATTCCGTCCGACTGGCGCAGCGCGCCAATGGCGGTATCAGATTACCATGGCAACGGATCAAGAAAGGACAATTGGATTCGATGACATAAACCTTCTACGAAACTGGATCATCACCAAATTGAACTTATTTGACGTTATACATTTTGTTTTACATACATACAATCATTATACATTATTGATATATAATATTAGACCGACATAATATTCATAATTTGACCATTATTGTATTATTATATATTATTTTGGAGAACTGTCTTGCATAATTAAAATCTTGCTAACTACTGGAATAATTAAGGGTTGGATGTGGGATGCAAATCACAGTCTGTAGAGTTTGTTTCATACTTTAAAATAATGTATACAGAATGTATAGAGAATTGGTTAAATAAAAAAATATTTCTTCTGTCCCAACATTTGATCTAATTTATACGTCCAAGTTGGAACTACAAACTGCATTGGCAACAATTAATCAACTGTTGTTCCTCCTTCACGGTCATCATGATCAAGTAAATCATTTTCTTTATAGCACCCTCTTCTGACGAATTACTTACAGCCTGATAACAACTTTCATTATCCGAACTCGAGCATCGAGCAGCCACAGTTACAACTCGCTCTGCATGATAGCATCCCCTTCGTCACCGTTCAGTAGCGGCCGCCGAGGATCGGCCCGACATAGATTTGGGCCTCTCGTAGCTCCGATAAAAAGCAGCGGGTGAAATTCCACTCTCTATTTAATTGCCTTCTTACAAGGACAGGGTCAAAATTATTATAATTCCAGGTAGCTAGTTTCTCTCAAGTCCATGCAGGCGTGAGTGTCGCTATATTATTTGCTTGAATTTAATAATTGACGGTCACTACTTCATCCCCTAAAGAATTCGGACTAAGCATGGTCATACTGCTGCTAAGTACATTATTGGGCCTATAATTTGTAGTTATGTCTTGGCCTTCTGTTTGTAAATTGTGTTGAGGTCTTTAAAGGAATTCGACAAGTCTCAAAGAAAGTGAACATCATTTATTCTTAATTTACTTTGTTGGAAAGTGGAAAAAAACTTGTTTGTGTGTTTGTTTGTTTGTTTGTTCGGTTGGGTGGCGAATTCACGATGTCCACTTTCGGCAATCATAGTGCATTATATGCATGCTTAGGACATGGAGGAATCGGCATAAAGAAATAATTTAAAAGCCTGCTCACATTTTGATATATCTATATACATAGAGTTATTGGGTATGGTGGCTCAGTGGTTAGAGCGTCCCTCTCCTCCACGGGAGGTCATGGGTTCGATCCCCAGTCGGGTCATAACAAAGATATGTTTTTACTGGTATACCTACTGCATTCCGCGCTATATTTACAGGTATGAGCTGGCAATTTATAGAACTGATAAATGAAATGAAAACACTTGGAGCTCGTACTAGAGCACTAGCTCTTTCTATAGATTCCACTACCTTGACTACTGTCTTATACATAGGCGCCGGAAGTGGGGGCAGGGGGTAATTTTGCCCCCCAAAAAGCCCCCCCCCCCCCCCCCTCAAAAAAAAAAAAAAAGAGTGGGAAAGACAAAATCAAATGTATGAGCTAACGTTCAAAAACTAGTTTATACATCCATTTTCAATTTTCGCTTTTTTCAATTTTTTGTTTAACTCGGATTCTAAATTTCCTTCACAGGTATGGCATGAAGCGCACCAAATTGCACCATTTCAAGTATATAAATGCAAAATCTTCCCCGTGGGAGGGGGATACCCCCTCCCAAACCCTCCCCCTCTGGCTCTGCCCAAGCCCTCGGTCGCTTCGCTCCCTCGGGATTCATTATTGGCTGTAGGCAATGTTGTTGGATCATACATGCGCCATATGGTTTATGTTGGAACTGTGTATGACACTAAATACAATAATGTGTGAGTTTGGGTGCATATTTATTAGTGCGTCAATTATTTGTTTTCTTCGTGAAAAATATATCAAATCATAACACGCATTCCCAGATACAGTTAAAGGGATAGTTGAGTATTGGTCAAACTTAACTTTAGTAACCAAAACCTGCACCATTACGGTACAAAGTAATAGTTATAACTTCACCATGCTCGAAAAGTATACACAATTACAAACGACTAAAGTAAAACCCCTGTTATCATTCAAAAAGAGCCGTTACAACTCAAGAGGGCGCTATTTTAAAAAAATCATTGGTTTTAGCCTTTTTTCATACAAAATTGTGCATATGTTTGTTAAAATAATGATTCAATAGAGATATCATCAACGACTTTTTAAAAACCTATTCTGATTTTTTTCAAAGTAGTCTTCGAGCATTTTTTTCAAAGTAGTCTTCGAGCATTTTTTTTTATTTTTCTAAAAAGTCTAAATATCGCTCGGTGATTGCCGGTGAAGAACATTTTGAATACAAATATATTTATGGATATTTCAGCCGCTTCTGAACCGATTTTGATCAAATAAAGTGTACTCTGTCATTACAAATGTATGTTCTTTCGAATTTGACAGTCAGTTTTTCATTATCTCACAAAGAAATATCGGGGGGGCACTTCGGGAAATACCAATACTCAACACTACCTTTAATCTTAAGCCCGAACTTCCGATCTAGGTATGCAACAGATTGCACAATTTCAAGTCCATAAATGCAAAATCTTTCTTACCGTGGGAGGGGGATACCCCCTCCCCCTCCCTCCCTGCCCCAGCCCTCAGGCGCTTCGCTCCCTCGAGACTCATTATTGGCTGTGTGTTGTTGGATCATACATAATGTTGCATAATTATGGTTTATGTTGTTGTGTGTGTGTGTTTTGGGGTACATATTTATTAGTGTGTCAAATATTTGTTTTCTACGTGAAAAATAAATTTAAACTTTCTGGTCGATCAAATCATATCACGCTTTCCAAAATACAGCCGAATTTCCTATCTAGGTATGCACCAGATTGCACAATTTCAAGTCCAAAAATGCAAAAGCTCCCTCCCTCCCACACCCTCCCCCCGCTCAGTCGCTTCGCTCCCTCGCAAAGTCTCACTCTCACATCTGGCTCAAAGTTGGCAACCCAGAGTGTGGTTGGGCATGTGCCCCTACACACACAAATTGTGAGCCCCTTGGGGTTTTGCCCCCCCCCCCCCCCCCCAATCCAAAACTGCTTCCGGCGCGCTGGTCTTATACTATACTTATTATGACCTGTATGACCAGAGAAAAGGATCATGACAAGGAGAAAACTTACGTAGTATTTGTCTGTCTATGACATACGTATACGTATAGGAGCAACTTATATATACATCACTATATAAACGGCATGAGCATCTTTGAACTTCTCTTTTCTCAGAAAGTGGCGGGGACTTGTGAGGCTTGTGTGGGTGCAGTTGAATAACCGATTTATCCCCGTAAGCATGGTAAATAGAAAGTGTTAGTGCCTAATGGGACCTAAATACCAATCCACTTAACCTTGTTATCGAATCGTCGCCTCTACATAACAGACCGTTAAAGCACCTGTCTATAAAGGTTATCTGTCTAGAGCGACCACTTTTCTTGCGTCTCTTGGGTGGGCATTATACATGTGTTTTACTTTATAGTCGAATCGATATCGGAACTGAGTGATGCCTATGCATTGGTCTTGCATCGCAAAAATGCTATATGATACCAGCCCAGCACAGCACACATTCTACAAACTGACTGATTGGGGGGAGGTGAATTTATTGGGGGCACATCTTTTGTATTTCTCTACTTTTTCACAGATTTTCACCATATGTTTTTGTTTTTGTTTTGTTTTAGTCAAATTATTAGGAGGCACGTGCCCCCTTGCCCCCACCCCGTAGATACATCGCTGTACTGTGACCTCATCAAAATAATGTTAGCCTTCGTTTCACTATGTGGTATATTTCCATGGCGCAGGAGATGACAAATTCTACCATTCTTAGTGGTGGTTATGTCATCTTATCCATATGTTTCACAGAATACACGCATTCAGAAGAATAACGCTGATCTTTTTTTTTATTTTTTTTTTTTAAAGTTTTTATTAACAACAACAAAAATAGATCATCATCATCATCATCAAATACATGTAAGACAAAATTATCAGAAATAATGACTGTAAGTACTTAACAAAACAATTAAAGTCAAAATAACAATGTCAGACGTGTATCTACCTAAAATGCATTAGATCAAAAATCAAGTTGTCGCTAAAGGAGAACCGAAAGTTAGCACAAGTGCTAGTCGAGATCGGTCCTCTCTATTGTATAGTATAAACTATAATACAAATGACATTATAGAATAACTTCACTGTAAAATAACTTCAATATAAAAGAATCATATTCATAATAATTAATGAGGTATACATTGTATACATTCTACCAAAAGGCATTTCTAACCAAGCATATACAATTATTTATTTATTTACCAAATCTCCCATAAACATCCTCAAATCGATGCAAAATACACAATATATATCATTTTGCCCAAAATCTGCAAATTCCATGAAAATAACTATGTCAAAAGTCACTAACCATTTCAATAAAGATTACATTTACAGCCAACATAAAATGATGTACAATGATTATGTTATACACTGCAGTGTAGACACATTATAACTACAAACTTTGAATCCATACGGCGAAACATAGCAAAAGTGCTGTACAATATTTAAAGGGGTAGTTTAGTTTTGGTAGAGAGGGCGCTGCAGATCACAATTTTTTTGTGAGGTAATGAAAAACTGAGTGTCGAATTTGCGAGAACATGCAATTTTAATGGCAGAATAAACTTTATTTGGTCAAAATCGACCCAGAAACGGCTGAAATATCAATAAATATATCTGATCTTATAATTATTTGGGGCCCAAATAATTAGATGATTTTTATAAAAAAATAAAAAAATGCTTGCACTTTTTCAAAAATTTTCAAAAGCGTTTTTTTAAATAGTTGTTGATGATCTCGCTATTTCATCATTATATCAATAAAACATCACATGCATAATTTTGTATGAAAAATGGTTGAAACCAATGCCTTTTTAAAAAGCGCCCTCTTGTGTTTCAATGGCTCTTTTTGAATGATAACAGGCTTTTCACTTAGTCGTTTGTAATTTTGTATACCTTTCGAGCATGGTGGAGTTATAACTATTAGTTTATAATGTTACTGTGCAGGTTTTGGCTACTTAAGTTCAGCCTTGCCAAAACTAATCTACCCCTTTAAACATATACCAGCCCGATAGGAAGGCCACGGCTTGTCTGTTGTTAGACTTTGAAATGTCACGCTCATTTATTTTTAGCATCCTTCATAAATTACATCTACCATCTCTCTGGTTCCAATGGCGTAGCAAATGGAGGGGGAACTGAAGGAGCTACACCCCCCCCCCCCCCCCCCCCCCTGTTGTGTATGTGGGCACTTTTGTCCCTATACCTACCACTGCGAGCAAAAACATAACCACTTTTTATAAACATACACACATTTTAATGTTCGGATAGCTGCCCCAAACTCATATAAGACCTTGCCACACCCTCCGGCCTCCTCCCCCGTTGCCCCATGTGTGGGTTAACGGTAGTTACGCCCCTGCTTTTAGCGTTTCTCTGGTTGTACAAGAACAATACCTCCAACATGGTTCCGTCAGTTGTGCAGAACATACAGCTTGTTGGAATGAAATCAGATGAGATTTGTTCACAACACGAGCAATGTACATGATGATGTACAGCCTTGGCGATGGACAACATTCTTATATATAAACAGACTGACAGTCATCTGCACTATTCACAATACACATACGGGCATAGCCTGGTCAAATATGAGTTGATGCCGTCAATAAGAACAATATAAACATACATCTTTAAATGTAAATCTTGTTCTAATAGTAAAAGTCTTTAAATTAATAACGGAGGGAGTAGTTTACTAGTTTCCCATTTTATAAATACGTTTATGTTTTCCATATACGGTTTCGCTTGTCCCTCTCTAATGTTTAATGTTAAAACATCGTTGCGAAAGTTTTAAAAGTTATGAAAGTATGGTTGTGTTCCCCAACACTCAAGCGCCCAGAACCGCAAACAATTTTTCTAATGTCCCTCTTAAACCTTGATTAATGATAAAAGTAGGTTATACAGTAGTGTAAACAAGTATCGTGAAAACTTTTAACAAATGTATGCGCCCAACTCTAAAAACGCTCTGATAGTCAGTCCCCTCGGTTGAGATAGGTGGTACCGTGGTACGCATACCTGCACACGTTACCTACGATGTTACCCGTCACTTCCATGCGCTATGATCATCAAATTCTCCAGTCATTCATGACCGAAGCCCAAACAAACGTGGGTATAATATAAATCTCAGACTGGAGTCCCGCCACGTCAGAAAAAAAACATCAGCTTCTCAGCATTACATCGACCATATCTTGACGCAGATAGTGTACGCCGAACTCCATCTTTCATAATGTATGCCTATAGTTCCTATTGGTTGCATCTGCACATAATACATACCAACACGGGCGATGCTCAGCTAAACTTGCATGGTGATATGGAATTATTAGCTTACATTATACACGTACAAGTATTTAACGTACAGGGTCTATATTATTCAAGTAATTTTCACAGTACCATTTCGTCGGAATTCGCTTATTTCCCCTACATATCTACATCAATTTTGTCTACTTACAATACCAGAATTCAGAGGTCCGGATTTGGATTATTGATAATGGTTAGGCATCGGGATAAGGATTAGGGTTAGCATATGGGGTATAGTTATGTTTATAGCTTAGGGCTAAGTTTGGAATTGGAGAAATGGGAGTTTCATGCACCATGTAGTAGACCAAATATGTGTATACAAGGCTAACATACTGTATATACAATATCAACGGTTGACCATGCATATAACTATACCTCGCAAAACAGTTACCAGCGTTACATTGCAAACATATAGTTTCCCCTATATTATTCCAGTTCACCCCCCCCCCCCCCCCCTCCCAACCCCCAATAATCAATCGGACTACGCTACGCAACTGATACCACATGCACTTGTAATCTCTTCAAACCTAAATAATGTCTTTTATCTTGGTTAGATATGGAGTTAGCGATTGTCTTGAATTTCTTGCTCAAAGTACTAAGTTGTTAAAAAACTCTGAGAGGTTTTGTGGTCTAGTGGTCAAAGCCCCGCTCTTCTTATAAGTAGACCCGGGTTCGAACCATACGCTGTGTCTCTCGGATGGTGACGATAAAGAGTGTTTGTGAATCGCAAATAGCTCACCACACCAGCCCACCAACAAAACCAAGCAGCCATCATAAGCTATAAATTCCACGTGTAGATAACTATATTTCTCTCATTCGTCATCAATGTATTGAATCAATAGTACAGTATGTCCATATCTACGCCTGATTAGCATATCAGTCACATATCATAGTCAGTGGCGAAAACAAAAATACACAAATAAAAAGGTGAAAGTGCAAGGAAATGGACCACTACTTCCACTAAGGAGTGGACTGTGAGTTGGGTTATATATTACGTCTTTGTTTATTTCCCCCAAGTAGGGGGGGGGGGGGGGGGGAGGGGGGCGACAATGAATGGGAGGACATTTCCACAAATGCCCTTATCCGTTGTCCACAATATACTCAGTTGTGGCATTTCAAACCCCATTCAATGGCCCCTTATCGATGTCATTCATCGGTGTTTGTTGGTCAGCCAATATACCTACCATGGTCAGCCCAGAGAGGGTCCTCCCACCCCTCTGGTCAGACATACATCTCTTTGATTAACAACAACACGGGGGTCATCTATCAGGGGTCGAGGGCACGACGCCAGCCCAGAGACAAGCACATTTACCAATGTGATGAATTAACGTTGGCATTTACTCGTTGGTTTCAATACTCTGTGAAATAGTGTGTCCCACTCGGGGGTTAGAACCTGGAATTGGGTAAAGGTATCCATGGAATCCTTGGCCCATACATATTAAACCACACTAGCATAGTTCGAGTCTAAGTCTAGTTTAGATGATGAAGCTAAGTGTAAACACTAAATTGTTTAGTTGCCAACGAGGGATAACTAATATGTTAAAATATGCTTAGTTTCCTAAGTCACAAACTATGGTTATCTGGGTAATGCCCAGATAACCATAGTTTGTGACTTTCAATGTAGACCAAAGTTGAAACTACCGGTAGTTCGATTTTTATAAAATCGGCCCCTGGACACGTAGATAAAGTTGTGTGGGTGTTGAATTTCTGCCCCAATCAACCATCATCTAAACCGCCATCTGGGTCAACAAACATATTCATATTCATCATCATCACCGCAAGACATGTCGTGGTCCGCAGTATGGCGGAGGAGTGGGAGGAGGCCTGGGGGACACCAACAGTATCCTTCTTACTTGGATTGGACGTGATGTGGCAAGATTGGTAGAGCGCTATTAGTTGTTCAATCAGTGAGATCCCAAATTCGAGTCCACTGTATGCCCACTACGTTTGTCCTTCAGCAAGACAATTAATCCATAATTGCTGTTTTCTACCCAGGTGTATGCAAGGGGACCAGGTATTGTAGGAGATATCCTTTATGTGAACTATCTTGTCAATGCCCTTGAGCCGCTTGTGAGGAAAGCTCTCCAGGGAGTGGAGATAGCACATAATATGTGCGGGTTGGCATTGTATGCAAATTATAACCAGGATAATACCAATTAACGGCTGAGGTGAACACAGAGTTTTTCCAGTTGTTCGCCAGGACAGACTCGAACCTACAATCCACAACACAGACAGACACCCTTACATATCGGGCTCTGCACAGGTTTTTACAACTTTGTCCTTCAATACAAAGTAACATGACAACAGTACTTGCAGCCGCCCACATAAAGTGCAATAAGTCTGAAGGTGTTATCTACACTAACAGTTCTAAAGGTCCGAGTATGAATATAGTCTTTAGCCAAGCATTGTCAAGGCCCTATGGATTATATGTAGTGAAACACCTGCCAGTTGCAGTGAGTAGGCTCATTAGATTCAATCGCTCAACACAAGTGGGCTGTTTCCCCTGTTTCACAAATATTTTAATGTCTAATCACATACCACAAGTCTCTCGTAAGTGGCCTACTAAATTTACTTACGGAAGAATTACGGCTTATGTCCAGACATAAATATTTGTGAAACACTCCAAGATGTTATCAGGTAATGGTGCCCGTTTGCTGCGCTAACTCGCACCACACAAACGTTTGACTTCCAATAGCAAGAGGGCCTTGACTCAAGGCTAGTATGAATATACATTTACAAACTGTGAAATGTGTATGGTATGGTGTGTCGGATTATCGGATATTCCTCCCAATCCAATGCATCAGATTGGAAGGATTGCTCAAAGTATCCAGTACCATGCATCTGTATGGCACATTTGAAGTTGGACGATGTCAAATCAATTAAATCGTAGTAACCAAAAATACATTTCAAGTAATTTCGAGGAAACAAAAGTTTAACTAGGACATTTCGACCGTAACGCGTATTTAAACGTACAACGAATTGTTTGCTCTCAAAAAGATGTTTTACAAAGTTGAGCCATTCAATTCGTAGGATTACTGCTTGAAAAAAAAAACGCATTGCCCAATAAGAAAAAATAACAAAAATAACCTTGTATTTATCGTTATGTTGTTATTTACTTCTGTTTATGATCCACGTACTCTTATTGTGAGTATTCAAGTTGACAAATTGATCAACTTATCATCTTAAATTCAAAACTAAATTTAAAAGCATATCTCACAATATGAACACGATGAAAATAATATAAACACTTAACTCATTATATTTCATTTTGTAACCTTTAGACACCCTTAACACACCGTCTTCAAACGACTATCGGTCCCATAGAGAAAGCACATTAGAACATCCGGTATCCGACTCTTAATCCTCGCCGTACTAAGCCATACAAAAGCTATTGAGTTGTCACATAGCATTACACCAATTGTACTGTGAGGGGTTATGTTATGTGATATGGAAAACACCCTTCAAGACTCCGGTGACATGGACGTAATTACGCGGGGCTGAAGCAGTCTAAATATATTGGATAATGACAGTAGCACGTTGTAGCTGTGCTCTTAACATTTTAGTTATTGGAAAATGCAGGTCAAGTCATAGTGCAGTTCTATCCATCAGGATTCCTTCTTAACTTGAAGACCCATGTTACACAATTCCAGATTTAAACGGGGATCGTCTTGAGCTTTTCCACGCGTGGCCTCCGGAACTCCCTCTCGTATGATCTTTATAACACGGACAAACTTAAAAAACGTTAAAACATGCCTCAAAAGCTATTTTTACGGCAAATTTGGAGTCTATAACTATTGGAGGAGCGGGCGCCTTTTAAACAGATAAATGGCGCCATACAACACACAAGTGCTGTGGGTCATCATTATATTATACAAATAGTCAGTTTGGGTACGATATTCGATACATCATAATGTTGGTAATTAAATTGCCGCATTTTCGTAAATTGTCAACATTCTATTGCTGATGAATGCAAATTAGGACATTTTCTCCAAATTCACTAACAGTTCTTTCAAACAGGTAATCCCGGAAGTAAACGAAACGTCAGTACCATTGTATCATGATTTAACAGTACAAATGTTAATGTCACACATAATAACTTAACAAACACAATAATATGAAAACAATACAATTGTTAAAAAGGATTCGAGTAAAACAACACAAAACAAAATTATTTTTAAAAGCTCGCGTTTAGGTAAAGTCGAGCATCAAATTAATAAGAAACTAGTAAATATCATCGCATCATCGTGTGCCATGTAAATCAAAACAATAGGTAATTTGAAACTGTGGACAGCAGCTGAGTAAAAATGCTTTTAGACTTAACGGAGACACATTATGGCTACCCTATACTGAACCCCGTACGTATCGCAGTGGGCAACTAATTACATCGGTATGTCAATGTGGTACCCCGTTTCATAGTTCCATAGACCATGTAGACCTATAGTCTACTAGTAGGTCCATGGTAAATGCCGAGAAGATTCAATCGTTAGACTATAATATGTGTATGTTCTGTGACATAGCTTAGACATACGAGAAAGGTGAGGAGGAATGGCCTCTTTGTATTCAATTCTTTTCAGTTTTGGTTGTCGGTTTTAACACGATATAATATATTTTGTCTTTATTATGACTATAATTAAACACAATTATTCTTGACACCATTTACCTTCCATTTACTGCTCACCCCTCCCTCCGCCCATGTGACATACATATGTAAGAAATACCTAAGTAATAATTAGCTATTATAAAATTATAGAATTGTTTTATTTCTACACAGGTCTCTCCATTATGACAAACCTTGCTTCCCCTACCCCCTCCCCAATCTCTTTGCCCCCTCCTCCCCCGGGTGCATTGGTTTACCCTGGCTAGCGAACACGGCGGATTTTCTCGCTCTGTAAATAATCAACATTCCGTTGATCACCTTATGTAAGTCTTAAATTACTGTTAAAGGTACTGGTTAACACATTCGGAGGACAAATTGCATAATAATTCAGTTTGGAGGTGACATTTCAGTAGTCGTATACTTTAGTGAATTTGTAATGTCTTGGTTTGTCCAGAGTTTATCTTACAAATCTTTAACACCCTCGGCATTATTTTCTGTCTGGATCATCATACCAAAGCATTTTCGGTTTAATACATATCAGATTAGTAGTCAAGCTATCTAATGCAGATGATGGCATTGAAAGTATACGTATAGACACGACATAGTTTTATTCAGGAATCGAGTCAGTTATATCAACAACAAAAAAAGATAATCCTCCCCTGCAGGCGGTTCAAGTGAGTACCAGTTATCTAATGCAGATGGTGACATAGTATTAATATAAGCACGACATAATATCAAGTTTCGCTATAAGCTTTATCAACAAACAAAAAACAATGACACTCTCTTACATGCAAATCGAACGAGTATGAGCATGATGAGTTATCTAATGGAGATGATGACATAGTAGGTATATCCATTCACATTGTATTATGCAATTCAGTTTCGGGTCTGTAATATCAAAACACCAGCTAAACCCCAGCTATATGCGGACTGAATGAGTACAAGTTATCTAAATCAGATGATGCCATACTGCGTTGATGATATAGTAGGTTTATCCATGCACAACATAGTATTCTATGCATTTTTCAAGTAAGTTTCCAGTCTGTAATATGAAACAACAGCTAAACCACAGTTAGATGCGGATTGAATGAGTACAAGACAATACAGATAATGACACAGTAGGTATGTAATGTTCATGCAGTTTCGAGTCAGTTGTATCAAACTACCAGCTTATCTTCCCTTACATGTGGATATAATGAATAAAGGTTATCTAATGTAGATGATGACATAGTAGACGTGTATAGGCACGACATAATAGGTTTACTATATAAGCTTCTCCCTTACATGCAAATATAATGAGTATGTGTTTTTTTGTAATGAAGATGATGACATAGTAGGTATATCCATGCACGGCATAGTGTTCTATAAATGTAAGTTTCAAGTCAGATGTATCAAAAGAAAAATAAACAATACTCCGTTACATGCGGATCTAATGACTAGCCTACAAGTTATATAATGTAGATGATGACATAGTAGACGTGTTTATAGGCACAACATAGTTCCGACTCCGCGACATCGGAAGACTATAGATACTCTGACATTAATACTAATCTAATGAGTAAAAGGAATTCAATACTCCTAGTTAAATGTGATGTATGTTTAGAGAAGATTATTCGGTTGTCTCAGATATACCAACAGACGGTTACGTTATTATGTTACATTCAGACGGCATGAGTGAACGTAATATTATAGTAAAGATATGTCACGGGGTGTGCTTATGATTAATACGATAATCCAAAGGATGCTTCGCTGGTCACGACATAATCTTCTTCAATCAACTACGGGTGTGTGACGGTGACGGTCGAAAGCCAGTCGGTACCGATTCAACATGTTAAATCGAGGCCGACTGACCGGGCCCGAATCTAGCCTGACTGAAAACCAGTCGGATTGGGTCGAGTCGGTTCTGTGTGCGTTTGGCTAGGAATATGCGAGACGACTATAATGTAGGTGTGTCATGAGTGGTAGGTTGTACAGGGTGGCCCATAAAACACAAACACAGTGTAGAAAATAATAATTTCGTGCTTTTTCACAGTGCCAACACCCATCGCACTATAAATGCACTGTGAACAATGCGTGAAATAATCTGTGTTCACAGTGTGATCGATTGGGTGATCACAGTATGTATCACAGAATGCTCACAGCGTTTTCACAGTGTGATGAGTGTTGGCACTATAATGGAAAGCGCGAATTGTACATTGTCTTCACATTGTGTTCATCATGTGAATCACAGTGAATTCACTTTACTACAAACGATGTGGTTAATATATGGACAATGCAAAGGGCTAATTGTTTGTGTAATAGTTCTAAAAGGGGACCACCAGACAAAGAACAACACAGTAATACCGTTGTTTAATAATAGATAGATGCCCAAC
The DNA here is from genome assembly GCA_037951105.1 of Echinarachnius parma. NCBI lineage: Eukaryota > Metazoa > Echinodermata > Echinoidea > Clypeasteroida > Echinarachniidae > Echinarachnius > Echinarachnius parma. Next base: position 17,262 of record JBAMJV010012705.1, read on the forward strand.
ACTTTGCAAAGGGTTGTATAATTCATAAACGATACCATTAAAGGTAGTATTGAGTATTGGTATTTCCCGAAGTGCCCCCCGATATTTTTTTCTGAGATAATAAAAAACTGACTGTCAAATTCGAAAGAACATACAATTTTAATGACAGAATAAACTTTATTTGATCAAAATCGGTCCAGAAACGGCTGAAATATCCATAAATATATTTGTATTCAAAATGTTCTTCACCGGCAATCACCGGGCGATATTTAGACTTTTTAGAAAAATTTCAAAAAATGCTCGAAGACTACTTTGAAAAAAATCAGAATAGGTTTTTAAAAAGTAATTGATGATATCTCTATTGAATCATTATTTTAACAAACATTAAATGCACAATTTTGGCTAAAACCAATGATTTTTTTTTTAAATAGCGCCCTCTTGAGTTGTAACGGCTCTTTTTGAATGATAATATGGGTTTTACTTAGTCGTTTGTAATTGTGTATACTTTTCGAGCATGGTGAAGTTATAACTATTACTTTGTACCGTAATGGTGCAGGTTTTGGTTACTAAAGTTAAGTTTGACCAATACTCAACTATCCCTTTAATCACCAACACTTACGGAACCATCAGGGCCTCATGGTTCCGTATGCGCCAAACGTATATGAGTGCACCAATTCTACTCACGCATACGTCTGGAGACAATATAATCACGGACGATGCGTACATCCTAGACAATAGATAGTCTTCATCTGCAGATCCATGAAGACATAATTTAGTATCATGGTGATGCGTTTTCCAATTATACAATTTGTCTGGAAACCTATTTTCACTGAATTTGATGGTGGAATGGACTAATACAAATTTTACCTTTCAATTGTAAGAATATTATTTTGGGGTGTTGGTTCCCTTTAAAAGGCAACTTTAACTGGATCGCCATGAAATGATTAAATTGATTTATAGGCAGTTCACAAGTATTTCATATTATCTTCGGAGCAAACTGGAGCAACAAAATACCGTCTTTCATTCGGTGTATGACTTTTTTATCTTTTTTCAAGAGGACTAGATTACACGAATATAGCACCATGAGTACCGTACTACATACCAGCGCTACCTATGGTGTATGCCAACGTGTTCGCGACTGTCTGATGACGTCACGTTCTAATATCACAAACCCTCGACATGTTATTTCGAAAGTCTAACATGTTAAAGGAAAAGTCAACGCATTTTATTTTTTTCAGACGCTCTACTTCCATGGGTATCCAACACTCAACGAATGCTCATTATTTCTACAATGTTGTGTGTAGAGAACTGTCTTGAATGTATTATGTTATTGTTTTTCATCAAATGATCTACACACGCGTTGGGTCTATGAACTTATCATCAAACACAGTTCTCTACATTAATGTAGAAATAATGAGCATTCGTTGAAGTATTATGCACATGAGTGGTGGATACCCATGAAAGTATAGAGCGTATGAAAGGGTGAACATGCTTTGACTTTCCCTTTAACATGTTCAACTTTCGAAATAGCACGTCGAGGGTTTGTGATATTAGACCGTGACGTCATCAGACATGAATTCATGTTTGCTTATTTTGCAATAATTTAGATATTGTTAAAATAGTGATATTAGAATACAAACAACAACCATAATACGCCTTCAAAAGCCGTGCGCATGCTTACCTCCTTTCTAAATTACAATTTGTTTGTATTTTTGTGGTCTTGTTCACCCTGTCATTTTTTTTCTTCTTTCTTTGGTACTTGAGTGGCAGTGAACCATTTGATTGGCCTTCCGGAGTCCCTTCTAAACTCTGGTGGGCTATTGTTCACATATAAACAAAAACATGATAACACAAAATACTACTTATTGTAAAAAATCTACAATACTAGATATAACTGAAAATAATATTTTCATCGTTTTAGTAGCATACTTTCATTTTTCTTAATGTAAGTTAAATTATTTTACTTAGACAATTCAAACTTCTTAATAAATTTGACTTAACATAAGGTTCCTTATAATATATTATGCAAAGTGTACTTGACAATCCTATGTATACATAGTCATTCAGTACATACATAATACGCGTGTGTATGAAAACACATTACCAACCACATTCCGATGGGTTCAGCAGAGAAAGTTCCCGGATGTCAGTGTAAAGCTATGAGCATTCCAGAGCGGTTATAAGCGCCACGGCATCCCCCGTTTGATGGCCGGACCTTGTTAAAGGGATCTGGTAACTTTTGTCTTAATGGGATCTAGTAACTTCATTCACATGTGCAAAAAGTGATGAATGGTTGATACAATGTGTATTGTTGTGATCTCATATGTCCATTGAGTAATGTGTGAAAATTTCACTATAAATGGATATAATACGACCAAGTAATGAGCGAAAATGCAAAGTGATATTCGCTAAATCATTGAAATTACTTTGTACACAGTTCTAACTTTCCAGTGGATAATTACAAATCCGAACACTTCAATCGTAAATATCTTGTTAACGAAAGGGAAATTCGAATAACCTTATACGAATACAACAAGGTATGATAGAAGAGTTGTAAGTTAAAGGGTTCTGGTAACTTTTGCCATAATCGATTAAATTCACTCGAAATTTTATATTTATAATTGCTCTTTTGTGGTGTGTTGTTCTTCAGTCACTCATAATAAAATCAACAGAAGTATGAAACTAGTTTAATTCGTTCCCCCTTGAAATTTCAACAGACATGTGTGATTTGATTTGAAAAATAGTGAATATTATTTCAACTGTGTACAAACCCATGGTAATGAGTTAGCAGATATTACATTGCATTTCGCTCATTACTCGGCCTTATGACATTCAATTTCATTAAACGTTTACACATCACTCAATGCATGGGCATACTTACAGTATTACACATTTTAGCAACCCTTTTATTTGTAAGTTGTTGAATATATAGAAATATACATGTAGTAATAAGATCACTGATAAAATGTGTATTGCTGTGATCTGATATGTCCACTACTCCACTGTGGACTATTATGTACATAATAATAATAATAATATATTACATTTATATAGCGCTTAATACAATGTTTCTAAGCGCATTAGTATTACCCTTGGTCATCAGGTACAGTTCAAACCCGCACAATTATCTTGCGCACCGTCTCAACTCACGGGGGAGCATACTAGCCCAGCTGCCCAACGGGCACTGAAGGCGAATTAACACCCGACCAAGTACCCATTTATACTCCTGGGTAGAGAGCAGCAATGTGGATTAATTGTCTTGCCGAAGGACAAACGGAGTGGGCTGGGTTTGAACTCGGGATCTATTATTATGGACTGAGCTGGTTATTATAAAATCTTACCGTATTATTTTCATTGAGGAAAGGGGTATATTACAATATACATTGCGAACGTTTCAGACAATGTAAAATGTACATTCTTTAAAAAATATATTATCACAAACATGGTCCGACAGATGCAGATTTATAATGTCCACGTGGGGTCAGTAGAATGACCTCACAATAGATATGTGAGGTATTCTGTAATCGGGTTAAATGTGCTGAGGCGTGTACCCTGTGTAAACAGTATATACAGTATAGTTAGTGAAATAAACAAATCATATTATGGAAATAGTGTTTTTGAATGGATACAGCAAGAGGAACATACTAGTGCGATGGACATTGTAATGTTTTTATTAATATGCAAACTGAATTGTAAAAAGTTAAAAAGAATAGGGAAACATAAAGCATAAATGATCCGAGATTTCCGACAGATTCGCTATATTCACACACATGGGTCAAGCGGAATGACCACGATAGGTGAAGTATTCTGTAATCGGGTTAGATGTGCTGAGGTGTGTACCCTGTGTCAACATTATAGTTAGGGAAATAAACAACACGCTCCTTTACAATCGTAAGCAAACACGATAGAGTGTGGACACAGACAGTTTACATGTTTACCCGTATATCATCAACATCAATGGAGAGAAGCTATTGGCAACTCGATTACCCTTGATTTGCGAGTATATAATTTATAGGCCTTTAATATAAAAGAAAATGTGGTTCTGACGTATCCAGTTACTCTGTAATGTTTCTTTTCTCCAACATGTCCAAAGTTGTATAAAAGACATGAGTCAACAATTGCTCTTTCTTGCTCTATCATTTCTTTTTTTTAAATAAAAATGTTTAGTTTTGAATTTGGATGAATTTGCTAGATGGAGATGTAAATTGTATCAAGACAGTTTATCAAATGATGCTTTAACAAGTATACATTCGTGATGAATTCTAAGAAAATGAATGAAAGAACAACCAAAGAGCAGCACGAACAAATGAAAGGAGAATAAAGAAACATGCGAACGGGGAGGGAGGAGAGGAATTTGAATAAGTATGGATATAAGGAGAGCAAGAAGAAGATGAAGGATAGAAAGATGGAGAATCAGGAATCAGAAGAAAAAAAACAAAGAAAAGGGCATAAAACAAGAACAGAATCATATACGTCAATGTAACAACAAAATGACATCAACAAAGTGGCACTCCTCTTAGAGTTAAAAATATTTTTGGACAAGGCCTATACAGTATAATATATTAGTAGGGTTGGGGTTTTCGAGGGTACGTCCATGTTGGTTGCATGTTTGGAATTACGCGCTGATTTCAAAGATAGGTGACACTGAATTAACCCTTTGTCTTTGGGAACCCCGTGTATTGTGTATCGTCTGTATAAGTATTACAGTATCTGGAACGGAAGGACATCTATATATAAAATAATCAGATACCAATCGTCAAAGGGTGCTTGCTACGCATATGGATCAGCGGTTGTATCGAAAATATTAACCATGGTCTCGCATAATATATTCCATGCCTTCACAATGTACAAGTCACATTAAAGAAATGTATTAAGAGATGTCAAAACGTTAGATATCTTTAAATAAATGCACATACAAAATCAATGGATTACTTAGAATTTCATTATGTCATGAATATTCGCTTTATGGCGTGCATAAACACTAGCTCCGCATGGTTGACCCATTGGGGGTACTATTCAACTAGTCAAAAGAATACCAGCTCCATGATATAACGATGGCAAATTCTGTTATACGCATCTGTCGAAAAACTTAGCAAGCTTTTACAGGTTAAGTTATGTTTACTTTCATTATAAATGAACCATGCACTAGTCTTCTACGGGGGGCTTCTGTAGAGCACTAGCGAATCGGTGGTGTCTATGAACCACGCACTTCTACTTCAGTAAAGCACTTGCGTGTCGGGTGTGTCTATGAACCACGCACTTCTACTGGAGGTTTCTGTATAGAGAGCATTTGCGAAATGCGAATCGGGGGTGTCTATGAACCACGCACTTCTACGGGAGGTTTCTATATAGAGCATTTGCGAATCGGGGGTGTCTGAATGGAAGTGAAGATGACTTTGTTTACGATGAAAATGCAAATGTAATTGGGAGTGACAGTGACCTTTACTTGCATCACGATACAGATGTCAAACACGGTTCCCTCTTACGAAACATGCAGCCCGATTGTTTGTAAGGGGCCTAGTAGATATAGTGTCTCGGAGACTGCGATTTAGGCCGGTCGTATAAACCAGAGTGACTTTAGACGATGGGATCTCTCCTGACAGAATTATAATGTTTTTCATAGTATAATCATCCTTGCCCTTTAAAACTGTCTAGTATATTGTTTGGTCAAATGTATAATCTTCATGGCGTTATGTTGCGCTGCAAGATCGTGTGAATGATCTTCTCAATTCACATAAGCTGCTTGGGAGGAATGCTCCCCCGTGAATGGTGATGGTGCCCACCATGTGAGCGGGCTGGCATTGTATCCTATGACCGGGTAAATACAGCGCTAAGAGATGACATTCATATCTATATGCGCTATGTAAATTTATCCTATGCTATATTATTTGAAACAAGAAAGATCAACATTTGCATATTCTATGCCAAGTCACACCACTTTCCATGATCACCACCGATTTACGATAGTTTAAAACTGATGTTTTGTTGTTGTTGTTTATATGCGTAGTGTGATTCGGAAAAAAATATATATTGGTCGGTTCAAGACGGAATGGATAAGAGAGACAAATGTATGATAAATGAAATGTAAATGTAGTCGGGTCACAAGGCTGACGAAGGCTGTAGATGACAGCCGAAACTTTCGGAGGTCAATATTTGTATTGTGATCAAAAGTTTAAAATGGATATCTTTGAAATGTAAATGTACTTATTTGTTGAGGCATCGGGAATCATCTTGGTAACTAGTTCGAGCCATCAGTTTGGCCATATATAACCCCATTAAAGGAAGGGGGCAAACATATAGGAAACAAATATTCCAGTGAGGGGGTATTTATGTTAAAAAATAAAAAGTGACATGAGGCATTTCTTTGGGTTTATCCCTCTTTACAGGTGGCAGAGAGGAGGGGGGGGGGGGGGGGGGGGGCACGAATTCCAGCAAAGAGGGCGAGGGAATTGCTTGCCTAACGGCTCGTATACGTAATGTATACGTCATGATATAGGTCCCGATATAGGTACTCCACGATTTCACCTCCGTATCGAATGTATCCATATTATGAAATAATATGTTCGATAGGTATTGATGGAGTGTTGACGTTGATAGTTATGTAGTTATCCTAATTACTCAAACATTTCATTCGGAATTGCCAAGTGCTTGCTCATGCATCGCCTGGGTATAACGAGTCCATTGAAATACTTCGATGGCATTCCACATCATTAGTCGCCACATGGGGTTCACTTAAGGTGTAAAGGTTGTTAACTTAACCAGAAACCAAATATTAATATATAATACATGTACTTCGATAACATTTTTGAAAATGATATAAACACCACTAGAGAAGAGATCTGGTGGAGTTTCGACTCACAGGTCTCTAACCTGGGTACGCCAAAAGCGTTTAAGTAAACGTGTTTAAAAACACAAATCGATAATACTACTATGAAATAAAAATGGACCATACACAAATAATTATAAATCAAATTTAACATTAAACATAGTCGTATAGCTTGATCCTATTCAAAAAGCTGATTAAATAAAAAAGCTTTTCTTTCTCTTTTTTTTAAATCCAAACGCACGCATACATAGAGACTAACGTATACGCACACGCGTACGCACACACACAACCACACAACCACACACCCACATGTTCTACTATTCCACCACAAAATTATGTTAATCTATCATCACCACCTCACATCATTATAATGTATTTTAAACATGTTGTGCATGAGGCGCCATTAGCTTTAGTCATCCCACGTCGACCTGGGTTAACATTTTAAATGCCACATAAATTAAAATCTATATACACTACGTACATGAAGGGGGCGAATTTGCACGAACGACAGCGAGAGGGTTAAACCCACCGTACACTTGCCTCAGTATACCTTTTCAAAATATTATATTATGCGTCGATATAGCAGTATGAGGACATTCACGCTATGATTATCATAGTGAATCTGATTGGAAATAAACGTCGAATAAGACGTTGTCAATTGTTAAAACGCCAAATTGTTGTTCATAATAATGCATTGAATAAGGTTACGTTCTAAACTTAACCATTTCATATGATTTATAGCATTGATGATATGACATAGGGACCCCATAACAATGGCAATTGGGTTAAAGCCACATTGAACGTGAGACGCCATTCTATATGCCTGCAGAACACGAGTTTAACCCTCGATGTATCGGAATGCGAAATATCACGTACAGACGGATATATCATCACCACTTCTACTGCTATGAGTATAGCAGATGCATTTCAGCTATATCGATGCAATTGAACCTATGCATGTAATATAATGTGACACAGGCTTTTGGCATCAGCAGTGTACGGGTTAAAGGGGATGCTCCGTTCAAGGACAAACTGTTCTAAATTGACACTATTTTCTTAGATAGCATTTTGATTGGCGTTTGAGGGTTAATTATCAGTTCGCTTCATAACAATATAAAGTAGATACGTAGCAAAATCGTATTTCTCTTCTCGCTTAATAGTAATTATAATAATAATAACAATAACAATAACAATAATAATAATAATAATAATGATACTAATAATAATAACAATAATAATAAAAATAATTAAAAACAATAATAATAAAAATAATAATAATTTTTAAAAATATACATTATAATAATAATAATAATAATAATATTAATACAAAATAATAATAATAATAATATTAATAAAAAATAATAATATAATATAAGTTGATATAGCGCATAATCATCACTAAGACTATTTGCGCTTTACAAACAAAGACGCAAAAAATAAATAAACAAACTACTCATGTGGTTACCATTATCATGGTAACCACAAATTTATTTTCACTTAATTGGTGGAAAAAATTATGAGACATTAGTATTTTTATAATACAAACTTTATTTAATTTCTTATCTCATGTACCTCTGAGCCAATCTGAGCCAATGTCCGAGGTGATTTATTTAAATGGAAAGTGATTCTTCTCTGGCAAGCACATTCGGTACGCTACTTTGTTTTAACTAATAATTGAAAAGGTTTATTATTGGCGAATAGATAGTTAAAAGGGGTTTACGTTAGAAGTAATGTTATCAATAGGTGTTTTCGTTTATTCATTACGTTCTTATCTTTTCTGTGTAATGGCGGATGCGATAATATTGCTATATGACGCACTGCCTTTCTTATTTGCATACATGTATGGGTGCGTTAGCACTAGTGCAGTTTGATATCCTACATGACAAAATCACTCGTCCTAACCCCATAACCCTAACACAAATCATAATGATTATCCTAATTCTAACTCTAATTGATGAGGGATAGGATTAGATAAGGAGTAATTGTTGGCACTTCCAGTATTGTTTTGTGGAGTGGCGTATAAAAAACTGCTATATAGCGCCCATTATTATATTGAACATACTGTATCATAACAGTTACTTTATAATATGTCACTTTATCTTTCTTTCATTTTATTATTTAAAAAAAGTAATAATAATTTTTGTCTTACCTTTGAAATTGAGACGGGTAGTCCATGTTCGATTCCCCCAATCAGGCGAAACCCCCATGGGGGTCCGCCGGTCATTCGTACCTTCACCATCTCCTCGTTATTAACCATCGCACTGGGCCCTGTTACTCCACCGTATTATCTTCCTTAGGGAGTCACTAGTTATAAGTATTAAACACTCGTCGCACAGTTTCAAAATGGCGCCTGGGATGTACAAGGTATCCACTCCACGGAGCGAAAGTTTTCGGCTCGCTTTCGATCGCGACTTAGCTGCAAGCTAGCTTAAAGGTTACGGGGTCGCTCCGTTTCTTAAGCGCGTATTCTGTGAGTAAGTATGGAGTAAGTTTCTGACTGGTTGACTGGATGGTCTACGGTAGATCGTGATGTGGTGGTAACGTAACGAAACTGGGGTTGGGTTACCGTACAGCGCTGCTGATTTTGTTTTAAAGTTTCTTGCATGCTCCCGGAGTCCCGGGTAGGAGTGAAGTTGCTCCACCCGGGCAAAGGACAGTACAGTCACTTAATCCTTGTCAGCTGGTCGTGTGCTTGAATCAATCCAGAGAGAGAGAGAGTGAGATATTGGAGAGATGAGATGACTCCGAGAGGCCGCAGCGCGGGTATTAGACAAGATAGACGAACGAGGAAAGGAAATCAGAAATGCTTTAGTCCTAGTGTTGGGTTTAATTATAGAACAGGACTGTGTGTAGTGGACCCAGGCCCTAGCCTGGCACGGAGTGGCTAAAGTAAACGAACATGGAGAGGATAGAAAGAGAGATAGAGATAACGAGGAGGAAGATGTATTTGTTTACCCTAAACCAAGGATGGTACACCGTCCCAACTCAGTATGCTTTGTGTATGTGTGCTTGCTGCGTTCTTGTTAACTATAGTGTGTAAGTGTGTGTGAGTATGTTGGGGGAGGGGGGGGGGGGCGGTTGTGTCACTGTATGTTCATTTATTTATGTACATGTGTATCCTAGATAGAAGGCATCACACCTACAAACACACCCACAAATACGCAATCAACATACATATACACACACGCACCACAAAAACTCACACACACAAACACAAGCACATACGCACAGACACACACACACACACACACACACACACACACACACACACACACACACGCACGCACGCACGCACACACACACACACACACACACACACACGCGCACACACACACACACACACACACACACACGCACAACACACACACATACAAAGAAACACACACATAACCCAATGACGATGTTAGATACACCCGTATAGTTGTATATACAGCTCTATAGATACACCACACCTCAGCCCCCCGGTGGGCGTAGCAGGGGCTCCCCATGCAGTTAGGGGCGTAGAGGGGCCAATAAACCAAATAAGCGGAGGGTAACCTGGACCTGAAATTAAAAGTAACTTTTATAAATGTGTTTATTTCAATTTATATCATTATTTGGGGTAGTGAGGGGGCAAGAATGTCCGCATTGGGATGCATTTATTCTCATATACTTGACCCAAGTTGACCGCCCCCACTGGCTACACCACTTCTCCACATTCCCTGCGTAACTCATATCAAGCCTGTCGGACCAAGACAAATGGGCCTAGTGCTTTGACCATGGGTAAACCTCTCGGCCTGTACAGAGATGACGTACCCACAATCATCACAGAGGGGTTTGAGGGGACAGTGATTCGCTTGATCGAAGGGGCGCAGCCCCGAATGGAGGTTATGATTTAGATTATTATGATTACGCATTTATTTATTGGTATTTTTTTCCTCGGAGGAGAGCAGGAATGAGCGGCAATAATTTGTACAGGGGCAACCCATCGCCCCCGCTATGCTACGCCATCTCTTTCATCCTAAATATACGTAGGGTTAACCCATGGGGTGAGAGAGGGTGCTGGGAATTCCATGAGGGGGCAGCGACCAAAGACAAACCAAACATAATATCAGTCTTTCGTCAAGCTAAAACGCGGTATATAAAAAAAATGAGAGCACAATTTCACTAATGTTTGGATGATAATATCTTTCACATTACTGTACACTTAAAATGAAAGCGAAAACTGTTGATAGTATTTATTTAACATTTCCCATTTTCCCATGGGAAGGGACAATCTTTTTCGCAGGGGGAATAATTACCTCACCCCATCCCATCATCTCTAATCTATGCAATTCATTCTTATATCAACCAGCCAAAAGAAAAAATAGAGGTATCCCCTTGAGTTTTACTCAACATAAATAGCACAAGAGCAGAGTCACCACGAATCATTGTTTTGAAAGTGCGAATCTGTCTTCACAATGACGCGTTAATTTTACACGCTCTTACTAATGGTTGTAAAAAGATACCGAGGACATCTCTGTTGATTGAAGATGATGCAGAGGTGTACAAGAAACTGGCAGGGTTAGGTTACGAATGGAGTTGCCAATTTAAGTATTACCACATATTTGTCGCTGGGTGATAATACATAGATTAAACGTGAGAAAGATATCGGATTAAGATCAGTGGCGTAGTGTTGTCCAACTAAGGGGGGGGGGGGGCGTGGGAATTATTGGGGGCACATCCTACATATGTATTTCTCTATTTTGTTTGAATTGTTACCCTTTTCTTTTGTATTGTGTGGTGTGTGTTGTTGTTTTTTTTGGGGGGGTGGGAATGTCCTATAGACATTAGACAGAAAAATACTTTGCGACTGTGACAGATTGAAGCAACCGTTTGTGTATGTTTATAGAATGCAGTTTTTATTTAACAAATAGGCTTTGTTATGATTTCGTATGATTTTAATTATTGTGGTATTCAATGCAAAATGGCTGAAAGAAAGCATTATTATAACGTGTATATCCCGAGACCAGGTCAATTTATTATGAGAAGAAAATTGGCAGGGTAAATCAGAATCTATGGATTCATTGCAAATAAATTCTTGAATTTACATTTCTAATTATCTGATTATAATAATAATAATAATATACTAGATTTATATAGCGCCAAATATGATTGATAATCGTCTCTAAGCGCTTTACAGTGATATTATTACCCCGGTCATAGGATACAATGCAAACCAGCACACATTGTGTGCACCATCTCCACTCCTGGGGAGCAGTCCTTCTAAGCGGCTCATGGGCATTGAGAAGATCCTTCACATAGAGGATTTCACCTCCTACCGGGTCCCCATTTATACACCTGGGTGGAGATTATCATTGTTTCCGTTCATTTGATTCACCCATTCATGATTTTATATGAAGGATAGTTTATCATGGTGTTAACCTGTTTACGCCAGCGCAGAAACATTCATGTTTACAAGTGATTGCAGACTGCATATATTTATGTGATGTCATTTGTTTTCTATCAATGGAGGTTAATGATTCCGTTGATTGCTTAAACACTTTTTAATGACACCCCTTTTCCTAGTAGACAGTACCAAGCCTCTGTCTTTGCCATACCGGAGGTTCGTTAACATGGGTAATGAATCAGTATAACGACCCCTTTCTCAGAAGGGGTAGGGGCGTCACGAAGACATGAATGCACAAGTGGGGCGTATCCAGGGAAAACACATACGGGGAGGGGTAAAGAAAGGGGCAAGAGACGGGTGGCAATGTTACCCACAAGGATCGAGGCTATAAACGTGAGCCAAAAAACACGGCGTTTTTGTTTTCTACAAATCATGTATGTTCACCAAAGGGAGTCGTGA
>JBAMJV010012706.1:0-15358 GCA_037951105.1 Echinarachnius parma
ATTACTCCGGAATGATATGACTCTTTGCTGCTTCATTTAAGTATATGTACCTCTCCTACTGCCAATACCATCATATCCGATCCCTACTACACTACTCTACTACTCCTTCAAGCTTATTTATATTAAAGAGATAGTTGAGTTTTGGTAGAGAGGGCGCTAGACTACTTATTTTTTTGTGAGGTAATGGAAAAATTGAGTGTAAAATTTGAAAGAGCATAATATTTAAATAATAAAATCATCTTTGTTGGATCAAAATCGGTTCAGAGACGGCTGAAATATCCATAAATATAACAATTTGTAATAAACCTGGGGCCCCAGGTTTATTAGAGAATTTTGAACCAGCCGTTAAAAATTCAAAAAAATGCTTCCTCTTTTCAAAAAGTTACAAAATAGGTATTTAAATAGTTGTTGGTTATTTCTCTATCTAATCACTATTTCAACAAAGCATCACATGCACAATATTTTATTCAAAATGGTTGAAACCGATGAGTGTTTAGAGAGCGCCCTCTTACGTTTTAACGGCTCTTTTTTAATGATAACATGATCTTTACTACGTCATTTGTAATTTTGTGTTCCTTTCTAGTTATAACTATTAGTTTGTAATAATGATGCAGGTTTTGGTTACTAAAATTCAGTTTCACCAAAACCGTACTCTCCTTACCAGAACTCAACTATCCCTTTAACGGCTACATGAGGTTTTGTCAGTGCGACAAATTAGCAGTATAATATGGTGTGCAGTATGTGCCCTTTTAACTGCCGGCCCTGGAAATATTCTGTGCAATTTGAATTAAAATTAACAGGGTAAATTATCTAACCTTTATTATGTCGTTTAAAACGTACTCACATACGTTAACGTTTATTTTAAACACGCATTGTATTACAAATGGAAGAATAGAGAAGATTATAGCTAAAATAATTACAAAATAACCGTTCACCCGCTTAGTGTTGTAACGTACTCTTACAATCGATTATCATAAATACTGCGGTTGTCAGAATTATGCTTTCTATTGTAAAGTTGATACCCATTTTTCAATATCCCACAGGCACCCACACGACGAATATGCCATTTCACGCCCGGTTGCGCCTTTAAAATATCCTCCTTTGTTGTAACATAACACAACTCGCTGTATGTACCATGCTATTGAATAATGATATACGAGACTACAAGGTCTGTAATGGCAACGATCCAATTTTGTTGCGTAGTTGGTGCCATAGCAGCGGCTCTACGTTTAGATCACAACATCGAATGCGAAACTTATCAGAAAATAAATAATGAGATATCAATGTGCGTATCATACGTTGTCATACCAGCCTCATGCACGTGCACCATGGCAACCCGTATGATCGTTTCATTTTTATAAAGGAATATCCTGCTATAAGTACATCGTTAGTATTAATATAAATGTATTTTTAGTTTCATGTCGGTTATTATTTGCAAATATAGGTAATTTAATTGCACTACATTTGTATTATGGTATTACTTACATACTTACATTCATACTTACTGGGCCCAACTAATTAAAACAATTACATTACACCATTATTGTAATATACAACTGGGTATTTTCTGAGAAGTGCCCTAAAAGATATTCATAAACGTGTGGGAATCCCAACCCAGTGTATAACCAGTGCGTGAGCTATCACTGATTGAGCATGGTATCGCCACGGGTACGTTCTTTTTAGATTTGTAGTATGATATTACTTGAGAGGAGAAATGCTGTTTAAAAAGATGTAATACAGTTCAGGTCAAACTTAATTTTAGTAACCTAAATTAATACATATGGATCTACATGGAAAATATAAACATGTCATATGGTTCGCTATATCACAATATTCACATGGTTTCACTATTAATTTCACTATTCATTACATGTATTAGTATATAAATTTGTAAAAAGGCGCTATTCATAATCTTATGAAGAGTTCGCTTTTCAATAACAAAAAATAAGAAAGGTCACTATTCATAATTCATACGAACGGTTAGATATCCATTATTCATATTAGGGGGCACTGTTCAAAATGTGGAGAGATTCACCGTTCATACTACAATATCAGGGTCGCTATTCATAATACCATACACAATATAATTATATTAACATAATTTATTATTAATATGAACATGATGAAGGTTGTGTTACTGGCAGTGGGGATTCCCACACATGACATTTCTGTACCATTTCTAGTTCCAATTCCGCGCTTTATCAGGCGGACTATATTCCTTGGGCATAGTGGGAATCCCACAATTAATGACACACCCTATCCCTGATAGCAGACTGACGTCTTTAAAACGTCTTAATTTGGTGGTAAACTGGTAAACACGTAGTATGTCGTATAAAACGACGTGATTACAATATCATTATGACGTCTTTTTAAAACCATTTTTGACACCATCATTTGTGTCGTATAGAAGACGTCATAATGACGTCTTAAAGACGTCTTTTTATGACGAAAATACGTCATTACCACGTCAAAATATGACGTCTATATGAAGTAAAACGCGGGTGCAAAATCTTCACTTTTTGACGTCAACCTACGACGTCTTCAATACGACGTACATAACGTAAATAGACGTAAATAAGACGTCATTTTCACCAGTCTTTGCTATCAGGGACATTTCCCATATATTTTTCAACTTTTTGAATTCCTCTAGATTCAACCTCTTGATACTGCGGCGAAAAGACCGAGCTAGATATC
Source organism: Echinarachnius parma (assembly GCA_037951105.1). NCBI lineage: Eukaryota > Metazoa > Echinodermata > Echinoidea > Clypeasteroida > Echinarachniidae > Echinarachnius > Echinarachnius parma. The sequence goes on from JBAMJV010012706.1 coordinate 2,695, forward strand.
ACAGATTGTACCAAAAGTGATATTAGTAACTTAAATCTTGCTATATGAAGTCATTTAAATTAATTTCATGTAGTATTTTAGATAAACTATGAATTATGGCTACATTTTCATAAACAAATACTAATAGCGGCACGTTTTACCCAGAGTGAAATTAGTGATATATGTGTACACCATCGGTCTTGCTTAGTAATGATGGATATCTATGGTATAATGTACGAATTCGGAATCTATATGTACCCCCTCGAATGCACTGCTATGACATTGGGCCATATGCATACAAACAAGCAATTGCTTGTGCTAGCCTTTTGCTTGAATCGGTATGCACACAAACAAGCAATTGTTTGCAAGCTTTTGCTTACAAGCACAAGCAATTGCTTACTGCTCGTAAGTAATTGCTAACCAAACAAGCAATTGCTTAAAACCGTATGCATAAAACGAACCTTTTACTTGTCTTGATAAGCAATTGCTTGCGTTTCTTCAAGCACCTCCAGACCAGCTTGAGCTCTTGCTTACTAAGGACATTCGCGTTTTAGAATCAAGTTTTCATACCGTTTCAGGATGATTTAGAACTCCTGGTTCCAGAGGTTATGTTGTGATTACATATTTAATCAAATGGCTGTTATTGTATACATTATATCCATGTAGGCAATTTTGTTCATGATTTGAAAATATTTGCGTAAGAAAAATATTGTTGCCAGGTCGGGCACGACCAGGGAAAGCTGCTGCACGACGTTTGCATACACTACGAATCCCCTTTGTTGTCATGCAGTGCGATGTTCGCACAACCGTAACGATGCTTTGTTCAACACGTAAGCAATTGCTTAGGCAGTGTAAGCAAAAGGTTACAGCACAAGCAAAAGCTTATGCATACGAAATTAAGTAATAGACCGCTTCTGTAATGTATGCAAATAATATGCGCATGACGTCAGCCTCCCCGTCGTCAAGCTTAACAATAGTAACTAAGTCCGGCAAGCTAGCTTGCCGGACATGGTTACTTTTGTTAAGCTTGCCGACGGGGAATCTGACGTCATACGCATATTATGTACATACATTACAGAAGTGGTCTATTGCTTTAATACATATGCACAAGCTTTTGCTTGTGCTCAAACCTTTTGATTGCACTGCCTAAGCAATTGCTTACGTGTTGGACAAAGGATCGTTACGGTTGTGCGAACATCGCACTGCAGGACAACAATGATTCGTGCCCGACCTGGCAGCAGTATTTTTGCTTACGCAAATAGGGGGGAAACAGCACAGATCATTAGGGGGGTTTCTGTGCAGATCGATGGACGAAAATTGCCGTATAAAGTCTAAAATATCAGAAATTGTATTAAGTATGAAGTCACAACATAACATCTGAAATAAGGAGCTCGTAATCATCCTGAAACGGTATGAAAATTTGATCCTTAAACGCGAATGCCCTGAGTAAGCAAGAGCTCAAGCTGGTCTGGATGTGCTTGAAAAAACGCAAGCAATTGCTTATCAGGACAAGTAAAAGGTTCGTTTTATGCATACGGTTTTAAGCAATTGCTTGTTTGGTAAGCAATTGCTTACGAGCAGTAAGCAATGGCTTGTGCTTGTAAGCAAACGCTTCTGCTTGAAAGCAATTGCTTGTTTGTATGCATACCGATTCAAGCAAAAGGCTAGCACAAGCAATTGCTTGTTTTTATGCATACGGCCCATTGTCACCCCCTGTATTGACAGCCCACACTGACGACATATAATTACAAGTATCATTTGCATGCACAAACGTCCCCCTCCGCACCACTAATTCAGCAACACGCTTATCTACGCTATATAGCGGTAATGGTCTAACTACGTGTGTATTCGCCTTAGACTGTGTCATTGGAGATTTCCCATATATTTTTCAACTTTTTTAATTCCTCTGGATTCAACCTCTTGATGCTGCGGCGAAAAGACCGAGCTAGATATCACAGATTGTACCGAAAGTGATATTAGTAACTTAAATCTTGCTATATAAAGTCATTTAAATTAATTTCATGTAGTATTTTAGGTAAACTATAAATTATGGCTCCATTTTCATAAACAAATACTAATAACGGCGCGTTTTACCCAGAGTGAAATTGGTGATATATGTGTACACCATCGGTCTTGCTTAGTATAATCATGGATATCCATGGTATAATGTACGAATTCGGAATCTATATGTACCCCCTCGATTGCACTGCTATGACATTGTCATATGGTTTATGTTTTTATGCCCCAGATTGCACCATTTCAAGTATATACAAGCCAAATCTTCCCCGTGAGAGGGGGATACCCCCTCCCAACTCCCTGGCTCTGCCCCAGCCCTCGGTCACTTCGCTACCTCGGGACTCATTCTTGGCTGTAAGCTATGTTGTTGGATTTTACATAATGGGTCATATGGTTTATGTTTTATGCACCAGATTGCACCATTTCAAATATAAAAATGAAAAAATCTTCCCCGTGGGAGGGGGATACCCCCTCCCAAACCCTCCCCATCTGGCTCTGCCCCAGCCCTGGGTCGCTTCGCTCCCCCAGGACTTATTTTTAGCTGTAAGCTATGATGTTGGATCATACAAATGTGGCATAATTATGCTTTATGTTTTTATGCCCCAGATTGCATCATTTCAATTATACAAATGCAAAATCTTCCCCGTGGGAAGGGGATACCCCCTCCCAAACCCTCCCCCTCTGGCTCTGCCAAAGCCCTCGGTCGCTTTGCTCCCACATGACTCATTTTTAGCTGTAAGCTATGATGTTGGATCATACAAATGTGGCATATGCTTTATGTTTTTATGCCCCAGATTGCATCATTTCACATTTTACATTCAACCTCTTGATGCTGCGCCGAAAAGACCGAGCTAGATATCACAGATTGTACCAAAAGTGATATTAGTAACTTAAATCTTGCTATATAAAGTCATTTAAATTAATTGCATGTAGTATTTTAGGTAAACTATAAATTATGGCTACATTTTCATAAACAAATACTAATAGCGGCACGTTTTACCCAGAGTGAAATTGGTGATATAATGTGTACACCATCGGTCTTGCTTAGTATAATCATGGATATCCATGGTATAATGTACGAATTCGGAATCTATATGTACCCCCTCGATTGCACTGCTATGACATTGTCACCCCCTGTATTGACAGCCCACACTGACGACTTATAATTACAAGTATCTTTTGCATGCACAAACGTTCCCCTCTGCACCACTCATTCAGCAACACGCTTATCTACGCTATCTAGCGGTAATGGTCTAACTACGTGTGTATTCGCCGGAGACTGTGTCGTTGAAGATTTCCCATATATTTTTCAACTTTTTTAATTCCTCTGGATTCAACCTCTTGATGCTGCGGCGAAAAGTCCGATCTAGATATCACAGATTGTACCAAAAGTGATATTAGTAACTTAAATCTTGCTATATAAAGTCATTTAAATTCATTTCATGTAGTATTTTAGGTAAACTATAAATTATGCCTCCATTTTCAAAACAAATACTAGTAGAGGCGCGTTTTACCCAGAGTGAAATTGGTGATATATGTGTACACCATCGGTCTTGCTTAGTATAATCATGGATATCCATGGTATAATGTACGAATTCGGAATCTATATGTACCCCCTCGATTGTACTGCTATGACATTGTCACCCCCTGTATTGACAGCCCACACTGACGACATATAATTACAAGTATCATTTGCATGCACACACGTCCCCCTCCGCACCACCAATTCAGCAATACGCTTATCTACGCTATATAGCGGTAAGGGTCTAACTACGTGTGTATTCGCCTTAGACTGTGTCGTTGCAGATTTCCAATATATTTTTCAACTTTTTTAATTCCTCTGGATTCAACCTCTTGATGCTGCGGCCAAAAGACCGATCTAGATATCACAGATTGTACCAAAAGTGATATTAGTAACTTAAATCTTGCTATAATTATATAAAGTCATTTAAATTAATTTCATGTAGTATTTTAGGTAAACTATCAAGTATGGCTCCATTTTCATAAACAAATACTAATAGCGGCGCGTTTTACCCAGAGTGAAATTGGTGATATATGTGTACACCATCGGTCTTGCTTAGTATAATCATGGATATCCATGGTATAATGTACGAATTCGGAATCTATATGTACCCCCTCGATTGCACTGCTATTGTCACCCCCTGTATTGACAGCCCACACTGACGACATATAATTACAAGTATCATTTGCATGCACAAACGTTCCCCTCTGCACCACTAATTCAGCAACACGCTTATCAACGCTATCTAGCGGTAATGGTCTAACTACGTGTGTATTCGCCGGAGACTGTGTCGTTGAAGATTTCCCATATATTTTTCAACTTTTTTAATTCCTCTGGATTCAACCTCTTGATGCTGCGGCGAAAAGTCCGATCTAGATATCACAGATTGTACCAAAAGTGATATCAGTAACTTAAATCTTGCTATATAAAGTCATTTAAATTAATTTCATGTAGTATTTTAGGTAAACTATAAATTATGGCTCCATTTTCATAAACAAATACTAATAGCGGCGCGTTTTACCTAGAGTGAAATTGGTGATATATGTGTACACCATCGGTCTTGCTTAGTATAATCATGGATATCCATGGTATAATGTACGAATTCGGAATCTATATGTACCCCCTCGATTGTACTGCTATGACATTGTCACCCCCTGTATTGACAGCCCACACTGACGACATATAATTACAAGTATCATTTGCATGCACACACGTCCCCCTCCGCACCACCAATTCAGCAACACGCTTATCCACGCTATATAGCGGTAAGGGTCTAACTACGTGTGTATTCGCCTTAGACTGTGTCGTTGCAGATTTCCAATATATTTTTCAACTTTTTTAATTCCTCTGGATTCAACCTCTTGATGCTGCGGCGAAAAGACCGATCTAGATATCACAGATTGTACCAAAAGTGATATTAGTAACTTAAATCTTGCTATAATTATATAAAGTCATTTAAATTAATTTCATGTAGTATTTTAGGTAAACTATCAAGTATGGCTCCATTTTCATAAACAAATACTAATAGCGGCGCGTTTTACCCAGAGTGAAATTGGTGATATATGTGTACACCATCGGTCTTGCTTAGTACAATCATGGATATCCATGGTATAATGTACGAATTCGGAATCTATATGTACCCCCTCGATTGCACTGCTATTGTCACCCCCTGTATTGACAGCCCACACTGACGACATATAATTACAAGTATCATTTGCATGCACAAACGTCCCCCTCTGCACCACTAATTCAGCAACACGCTTATCTACGCTATCTAGCGGTAATGGTCTAACTACGTGTGTATTCGCCGGAGACTGTGTCGTTGCAGATTTCCCATATATTGTTCACCTTTTTTAATTCCTCTGGATTCAACCTCTTGATGCTGCGGCGAAAAGTCCGATCTAGATATCACAGATTGTACCAAAAGTGATATTAGTAACTTAAATATTGCTATATAAAGTCATTTAAATTAATTTCATGTAAAAAATGCAAAATAGTATTTTAGGAAAACTGAAATTATGGCATATTTTTCAAATTTTCATAAACAAATACTAATAGAGGCGCGTTTTACCCAGAGTGAAATTGGTGATATATGTGTACACCATCGGTCTTGCTTAGTATTAATAATCATGGATATCCATGGTATAATGTACGAATTCGGAATCTATATGTACCCCCTCGATTGTACTGCTATGACATAGTCACCCCCTGTATTGACAGCCCACACTGACGACATATAATTACAAGTATCATTTGCATGCACACACGTCCCCCTCCGCACCACCAATTCAGCAACACGCTTATCCACGCTATCTAGCGGTAAGGGTCTAACTACGTGTGTATTCGCCTTAGACTGTGTCGTTGCAGATTTCCAATATATTTTTCAACTTTTTTAATTCCTCTGGATTCAACCTCTTGATGATGCGGCGAAAAGACCGATCTAGATATCACAGATTGTACCAAAAGTGATATTAGTAACTTAAATATTGCTATATAAAGTCATTTAAATTAATTTCATGTAAAAAAAAAAGTATTTTAGGAAAACAATAAATTATGGCATATTTTTCAACTTTTTTAATTCCTCTGGATTCAACCTCTTGATGCTGCGGCGAAAAGACCGAGCTAGATATCACAGATTGTACCAAAAGTGATATTAGTAACTTAAATCTTGCTATATAAAGTCATTTAAATTAATTGCATGTAGTATTTTAGGTAAACTATAAATTATGGCTACATTTTCATAAACAAATACTAATAGCGGCACGTTTTACCCAGAGTGAAATTGGTGATATAATGTGTACACCATCGGTCTTGCTTAGTATAATCATGGATATCCATGGTATAATGTACGAATTCGGAATCTATATGTACCCCCTCGATTGTACTGCTATGACATAGTCACCCCCTGTATTGACAGCCCACACTGACGACATATAATTGCAAGTATCATTTGCATGCACACACGTCCCCCTCCGCACCACCAATTCAGCAACACGCTTATCTACGCTATCTAGCGGTAAGGGTCCAACTACGTGTGTATTCGCCTTAGACTGTGTCGTTGCAGATTTCCAATACGGTATTTTCGCAAACCTGAAGACGACGAGTAGTGGGGTGGTTAAGGGGTCCATGACTGCATTTTGGGGTACGATTGTTTTACTTGGCATACATACTCCTTGGATCAAAACAAAGAAAATTCGTCAAAAGAGACCCTCTGTATCTATGCAAATTAGGCCTAATTTCCATAATTGATATACAGAGTGTCTCTTTGGATAAATGTTCTTCTTTTGATCCAAGGAGTTTGTATGCCAAGTAAAACAATTGTACCCCAAACTGCAGTGAACACCCATATTTGTGGCCCCTACTAGAAGAAATGACGTCATTTAGGCGAGAAATTACGTCACTTACGTTCTCTCTCGTCGTCTGGCCAATCTGAGCACTAGTTCATGCCCGATTTCAGGTTCGTCGGAAAATCCAGTGCACCGTCTTCAGAATTACGTAATCAGAGAAGTATCAACATGTATGTGTGTGTGTGTGTGTGTTTTATACGTGTGTATGTGTATGTGTGGTGGATTATGTAACTGGTGTATGCGTGTGTGTTTGAATGTGTGCGTGTGTGGCTTTGTGTACGTGTGTACGCATTTGTGCGTGTGTGTGTGTTTGTGAGTGTGTTTGTTTGTGTTTGTTGGAATGCGAGTGCATGCGTGCGTGTGTGTATCTGCGTATGTGTACGGGTATGGGTTTTTGTTTGAGTGTGTGCGTGTGTTTGTGTTTGTTTGAGTGCTCGCGTGGATGAGTGTGCGTGCGTGTGTTTGTGTTTATGTGGATGTGCGTTTGTGGGTGTTTGTGTGCATTTGTGAGTGTGCATTCATGTGTTTGTGTGGGTGTGTGTTGTGTATCTGTATGCGTATGTGTGGGAGTTTTATTAATGTTGTGTTTGTGTGTATACGCGTGTGTAAGGGTTTGTGTTTGTGTGAGCGCATGTGTGGGGTGTTTGTGTGCATTGTTGTTTGTTTGAGTGCGAGTGCGTGCGTGCGTGCGGGAGTGGATGTTTGTGCGTGTCAGTATACGTGTGTGTAAGTGTGTGTGTGTTTTGTGTGATTGAATGCGTGTATGTGTGTGTGTGTGTCTGTGTTGGAGTTTGAATAATTCAGTCGGGTCGTGTGTTTGCGCATGTGTATGTTTGAAAGTGTAAGGTGTGTGTGAGTGTTTGTCATGATTGTGTGTAGAAGGGAACGACGTCATTGTGAACGCGCGTTAACTAAAAACGAAAATGGTTCAAAGGCAGCGAACAGGTAGTGAACAGCACAGGTTGACTACATCCAATAGACCGCTTCTGTGATGTATGCAAATAATATTCGTATGACGTATAGACTCCCCGTTGGCAAACTTAACAATAGTAACTAGGTTCGGCAAGATAAGTATGCCGGAGCTTACCGGACCTAGTTACTATTGTTAAACAGTGCCAACGTGGAGTATTACGTCATACGCATATTATTTGCTTATACAGGGTGGCCCAGAAATAACGGAACGGGGTACTTTCCATTATAAAGAAATATACAGACTAGGTTCACTGGATAGATAATCTTTTAAAAAGAACTTTGATATCATCAACAGTAATGTTTTTGTTTGGGTGTTCGGAATAACGAATTTCTTTTAAAAAGATTATCTATCCAGTGAACATATTATCACAATGGCAAATACCCCGTTCCGTTATTTCTGGGCCACCCTGAAACGGTCGTTCTAGGACGGGAAACTCGTTCTCGTTCACATAAGCGAAAACTCCCTAATATATTGTTCAACTTTTTTAATTCCTCTGGATTCAACCTCTTGATGATGCGGCGAAAAGACCGATCTAGATATCACAGATTGTACCAAAAGTGATATTAGTAACTTAAATCTTGCTATATAAAGTCATTTAAATTAATTTCATGTAAAAAAAAAAAGTATTTTAGGAAAACAATAAATTATGGCATATTTTTCAACTTGTTTAATTCCTCTGGATTCAACCTCTTGATGCTGTGGCGAAAAGACCGAGCTAGATTTCACAGATTGTACCAAAAGTGATATTAGTAACTTAAATGTTGCTATATATAAAGTCATTTAAATTAATTGCATGTAGTATTTTAGGTAAACTATAAATTATGGCTCCATTTTCATAAACAAATACTAATAGCGGCGCGTTTTACCCAGAGTGAAATTGGTGATATATGTGTACACCATCGGTCTTGCTTAGTATAATCATGGATATCCATGGTATAATGTACGAATTCGGAATCTATATGTACCCCCTCGATTGCACTGCTATGACATTGTCATATGGTTTATGTTTTTATGCCCCAGATTGCACCATTTCAAGTATATACAAGCCAAATCTTCCCCGTGAGAGGGGGATACCCCCTCCCAACTCCCTGGCTCTGCCCAAACCCTCGGTCACTTCGCTACCTCGGGACTCATTCTTGGCTGTAAGCTATGTTGTTGGATCATACATAATGGGTCATATGGTTTATGTTTTATGCACCAGATTGCACCATTTCAAATATAAAAATGCAAAATCTTCCCCGTGGGAGGGGGATACCCCCTCCCAAACCCTCCCCCTCTGGCTCTGCCCCAGCCCTCGGTCGCTTCGCTCCCCCAGGACTCATTTTTAGCTGTAAGCTATGATGTTTGATCATACAAATGTGGCATATGCTTTATGTTTTTATGCCCCAGATTGCATCATTTCAAGTATACAAATGCAAAATCTTCCCCGTGGAAGGGGGATACCCCCTCCCAAACCCTCCCCCTCTGGCTCTGCCAAAGCCCTCGGTCGCTTTGCTCCCCCATGACTCATTTTTAGCTGTAAGCTATGATGTTGGATCATACAAATGTGGCATATGCTTTATGTTTTTATGCCCCAGATTGCATCATTTCACATTTTACATTCAACCTCTTGATGCTGCGGCGAAAAGACCGAGCTAGATATCACAGATTGTACCAAAAGTGATATTAGTAACTTAAATCTTGCTATATAAAGTCATTTAAATTAATTGCATGTAGTATTTTAGATTAACTATAAATTATGGCTACATTTTCATAAACAAATACTAATAGCGGCACGTTTTACCCAGAGTGAAATTGGTGATATAATGTGTACACCATCGGTCTTGCTTAGTATAATCATGGATATCCATGGTATAATGTACGAATTCGGAATCTATATGTACCCCCTCGATTGCACTGCTATGACATTGTCACCCCCTGTATTGACAGCCCACACTGACGACATATAATTACAAGTATCATTTGCATGCACACACGTCCCCCTCCGCACCACCAATTCAGCAACACGCTTATCAACGCTATCTAGCGGTAAGGGTCTAACTACGTGTGTATCCGCCTTAGACTGTGTCGTTGCAGATTTCCAATATATTTTTCAACTTTTTTAATTCCTCTGGATTCAACCTCTTGATGATGCGGCGAAAAGACCGATCTAGATATCACAGATTGTACCAAAAGTGATATTAGTAACTTAAATCTTGCTATATAGAGTCATTTAAATTAATTTCATGTAAAAAAAAAAGTATTTTAGGAAAACAATAAATTATGGCATATTTTTCAACTTTTTTAATTCCTCTGGATTCAACCTCTTGATGCTGCCGCGAAAAGACCGAGCTAGATTTCACAGATTGTACCAAAAGTGATATTAGTAACTTAAATGTTGCTATATATAAAGTCATTTAAATTAATTGCATGTAGTATTTTAGGTAAACTATAAATTATGGCTACATTTTCATAAACAAATACTAATAGCGGCACGTTTTACCCAGAGTGAAATTGATGATATAATGTGTACACCATCGGTCTTGCTTAGTATAATCATGGATATCCATGGTATAATGTACGAATTCGGAATCTATATGTACCCCCTCGATTGCACTGCTATGACATTGTCACCCCCTGCATTGACAGCCCACACTGACGACTTATAATTACAAGTATCATTTGCATGCACAAACGTACCCCTCTGCACCACTAATTCAGCAACACGCTTATCTACGCTATCTAGCGGTAATGGTCTAACTACGTGTGTATTCGCCGGAGACTGTGTCGTTGCAGATTTCCCATATATTTTTCAACTTTTTTAATTCCTCTGGATTCAACCTCTTGATGCTGCCGCAAAAAGTCCGATCTAGATATCACAGATTGTACCAAAAGTGATATTAGTAACTTAAATCTTGCTATATAAAGTCATTTAAATTAATTTCATGCAGTATTTTAGGTAAACTATAAATTATGGCTACATTTTCATAAACAAATATTAATAGCGGCACGTTTTACCCAGAGTGAAATTGGTGATATAATGTGTACACCATCGGTCTTGCTTAGTATAATCATGGATATCCATGGTATAATGTACGAATTGGGGTACCCCCTCGATTGCACTGCTATGACATTGTCACCCCCTGTATTGACAGCCCACACTGACGACATATAATTACAAGTATCATTTGCATGCACAAACGTCCCCTTCGCTGTAGTGTTAATACTCTCAGCAACAATAATTCAGCAACACGCTTATCTATGCTATCTAGTGGTAATGGTCTAACTACGTGTGTACTCGCCTTTGACTGTGTCGTTGCAGATTTCCAATATATTTTTCAACCTTTTTAATTCCTCTGGATTCAACCTCTTGATGCTGCGGCGAAGAGACCGAGCTAGATATCACAGATTGTACCAAAAGTGATATTAGTAACTTAAATCTTGCTATATAAAGTCATTTAAATTAATTTCATGTAAAAAAAATAAATAGTATTTTAGGAAAACTATAAATTATGGCATATTTGTCAACGTTTTTAATTCCTCTGGATTCAACATCTTGATGCTGCGGCGAAAAGACCGAGTTAGATATCACAGATTGTACCAAAAGTGATATTAGTAACTTAAATCTTGCTATATAAAGTCATTTAAATTCATTTCATGTAGTATTTTAGGTAAACTATAAATTATGGCTCCATTTTCATAAACAAATACTAGTAGAGGCGCGTTTTACCCAGAGTGAAATTGGTGATATAATTATGTGTACACCATCGGTCTAGCTTAGTATAATCATGGATATCCATGTAGTAGGGGAGGAACAGGGGGGTCCCATGCACCCAAAAGATATCTTTTTTTAACATACATTTTTGTAAACCTGAATGTGTCTAGTTAAAGAATTTTGATGTTACCAAGACCAAATCGTGTCCCATGGGTGTGTTTGGCGGCCATCTTGGACACCATGTTGGATTTCAATGGAAAAAAGTGTAACTTACCTAAATGTTGAATAACGGGACATGAAAAGAAAATTGAACATGTATTTAGGGATGGTTGGCAACGAGGGATTACTTAAAGATAATATATCAGTAATTAAACTAATTTGATAACGTAATTTGTCGATCATCGTGGTGGCCATCTTGGATTTTGACAAAAAAAGACGATTTTCAAATATATCTTTTGGAATATACCTACTAAAAAGACCAATAAACATGACTGTTCATGAAATGCATCATGGAATATTTTATCAATATATTCTTGTTCATAATTCAATCATATGAATTCAAACAGGGGGTCTTGGCCGCCATTTTGTGCCACTCTTGGCCACCATGTTGGATTTCATTGAAATACATATAAATTGCTTATGTCTGAAGTAGGGTCATATAAAGACATATTAACATATTTTATATGTGTGAAATGGTGAGGAGGGATTAGTTTCAAGTATAATTCTAATGATTCAACTAATTTGAATGCATAATTTGGCAGCCATCTTGGATTTTGGTGGAAAAAAATATATTTTCATATATCTTGTAAGATAAATGAAATAAACAGAAAATAAAAAACAAATAAACATAGTTTTTGATAATTTCGCAACTAGGGATGATTACAAAATATAATTTAAGTTATTTGCATGCCTGCCATCTTGGCAGCCATCTTGGATTTTAATGGGAAAATCTATAAGTACGGGAAATAAATTATCTTTCTAAATAAGTACCGTAAATTCAAGTCAAACAATCACATTTTCTGTATGATAGTTTATTGATGTATGATCTCAGAATATACAACCCCACATATGGGTTTTGGTAGGCACTTTGGTGGCCATCTTTGACTTAATCGATCTCCAATCATCTGCTTTAG
>JBAMJV010012707.1:0-30988 GCA_037951105.1 Echinarachnius parma
CAGGACATCTTAATAAGAAGCACACAAGATCAGGCTTCTTGTTCACTTTGGCAGCATGTCTTCGTCGGAAGGTATGTTATATCCTGACCGCCTCTTTGTTTTTTGTTTTTACTTGCATGAAAGACGAATTTAAAGGGGTGATTTTTTGGCATGACTTGTGCTAAAAGTGATGAATGGTTAGTAAAATGTGTAGTTTGGTGATCCAGGCCCATAGCCATGGGAGGGGGGGGGGGGGTGCGTTGGGGGCGTACGCACCCCCACACCCCCTCCCCCTCTCCCCAAACAATATATATATATAATAATAATAAATAAATAAAATCAGAAAGGTCCACTTTTTGTTGGTCACGGGTACACTTTTATTGGACTTGGTTCCACTTTTTACCGGTCTTGAGTCCACTTTTTATTTGTCTCGACCATCTAAACCAAAACAAAACTTAACTAGTGGTCTCGGCCTCGGCCTCGAAATTTGTGGCAATTGATACCCCCTCCCCCCCCCCCCCCCCCCCCCTCCCTGACAAATCCTGGCTACGGGCCTGTGATCTGATATGTCCAATGAGTAATGTGTACAAAAAATCATGTCAATGGCCAAGTATAGCAAAATGCAAAGTGATATTCCCTAACTTATTGCACCGAATTTGTACACAGTTATGACTATATGACCAGTGGATAGGTAACAATTCGAATACTTAAATCATAAATATCTTTTTAACAAAAGGAAAATTTGAAAAACCCCAAACCTGTTTTATATCATTCTGTTGGTAATACGAATGCATCACTGTAATACGAATACAACACTGTAAGACATTTCTAGATTTCTAATTAATGTATTTGTATAGAGTTGGACAATGTTACTTGAAAATTGAACATCATAAATAATGTCAATATCATTGTTGGTTAAAGATTAAACATTTTAATTTCCGGCTACATTGAATTGGCAAATATGAATGTAACACACGTTCACATACATTTCCATTGATTTCATTTATGTGTTAAAGGTTTCCAGCAGCATTGTTATTTGTTAATGTTTTGTATTTCAATAGGAAAATCAACAAGTAACATCAGCTCATGAATCAGATGACTCGATCCCGACCGAGTCCCGTACAGGGGCAATGGGACTCTGCTCACTACCGAACCTTCAATCTATGTTACTGAAAAATGAAAGATTTTTGACAATTTTTGACAAGGAAGATTTGCAGTGGATTGCAACCGCAGCCCCATATCTGAAGGTAAATGTTCAGTAGCTAAACAAAACGTTTCATGATATATAAGTACAAAACATCGCGACACATGCTGGTTCTGATGAGCAACCGAGTGACGCCTGGCTGTTTAAAACCAAGTCTATCTGGCTGACAATGCTGATATAAATATTGCCTCAAGATCACCTGGTATGTACACGTATAGCCGATTGATTGAATTATAAAAGCATCAGTGGCGTAGCTTGATCGGGTTGATTGGGGGCACATATTCATGTATATTTTTTTTGCACATATTTCCCCTATAATATGCCTAATGTGTAATTGTGTTGTGCTTGTCAAATTGATTAGGGGCACTGCCTTTGTGTTATATTACAATTTCCATTGTCTTTTGCACTCATCTCATAATTCCCCAACTCCTTCTTCTTCTTGCGTATGAGGCAGCACAGCTTCTATGCAACATCACGCAAGTTGTGTAGCCAGTGGACAGTGTCGGGGTCCAAGTTGTTTAAGTCTGGGTTTGGGTGGCCGGGTGGGCGAAGGGTTGGGCACTCTTCTATGATGTGGGAGGCTGTCTGCTCGGGTGCTCCACATGTGCAAGCCGGAGAAGGTCTGAGTCCCCAGCGGTGCATGTTGGCATTAAATCTGCCGACCCCTGTGCGGAGCCTGTTGAGAGTGACCCAATCCTTTCGGGGTAGGTCCGCGCCTGGTGGAAGTTTGGTGTTTGGGGTCACCGTGAATTGAGGGGGTCTGGGGGTCTGCTGCCAGCTGTCCTTCCATGCGGTGAGGGTGTTGTGGGTGCCTTCCCGCAAGGTGTCAGCATGGCGACTGAACGGTCTGCGTGAGCGTAGGCGTTGGCGGCCCGGCCCGGTTGTGTGTTCTGGATGGTTTGGTGTAGAGGGTGTGTACGGTATTGGAGTGCCTTGTTTACTAGTTGTTGGGTATAGTGTTCTCTGCGGAGGGCGGGGGAGCAATACCAGCGAGCACTGGCAAGAGGTCAGTTGGTGTTGGTCTGAGGCATCCAGTGATGATCCTCATGGTCTCGTTTAGGGTAGTGTCCAGTTTGGGTGTGTGTGAGCTTCGACACCATGCAGGGGCGGCGTACTCGGCAGCACTGTAGACTAGTGCGAGGGCGCCAGTACGAAGCGTGGGAGTTTTAGCACCCCAGGTGGTGCCCGCAAGGCGGAGTAAGTTGTTCCTAGAGGAGACTTTGGCTCGGAGTGAGTCGAGGTGTGGTTTGAAGGTCAGCTGTCTGTCGAGCTTTACTCCAAGGTATGTTGGGGTGGGGGTGCAGGGCAGTGGGTTCCCGTTGACTTTGACTGTGAGCTGGCGGTTTGCTTCTTTGGTGTTGAGGTGGAAGGCAGTTGCAGTTGTTTGTGCAGCGCTCAATGGAATATATCTAAACACAACAAAACAAAGTAACTCCCCCCTAAGCAAAATGGCGTAACATTTTAACAAATTGGGTTTGAGCAACATAACTTGGCAGGAATGTGTTTAAAATGATTGGCTAACGTCTCTGTGAAAATGAATTTGATCCGCCATGCCATGCATGAGTGAGCACACATTAAAGGAAAATGTCACTTTTCAAAAGTCACAATAGTCAAAAAGTGAAAATTCTGCCTTTGATGTGTGGTCACTCATCCATGACTCGACGGACCAATTTCATTTTCACACATAAGTTAGTCAATAAATGTAGGAACAATCCTGCCGAGTTATTTTGCTCAAAACCTTTTCGTTAAAAAGTTATGTTATTTGATTAAGGGGGACTTATTTTTGTGTTGAGTTGAATTGATCAGTATTGTTGGAATAAACTCAACAAAAAAGTAAGTCTCCTCCTGATTAGAATAACATAACTTTTTAACAAAAAGGTTTTGAGCAAAGTAACTCGGCAGGATTGTTCCTACACTTATTTACTAACTTCTGTGTGAAAATGAAATTGGTCCATCGAGTCATGCATGAGTGAGCACACATCAAAGGAAAGATTGGCACGTTGTGTGCTCACTCATGCGTGACTCAATTGACCAACTTTATTTTCACTCAGAAGTTAGTTACAAAGTATAGGAACAATCCTGCCGAGTTATTATGCTCAAAACAAGTTTGTCAAAAAGTGACGCCATTTTGATTAGGGGACTCACTTTTTTTGTTGTGTTTATGAATCATGCACGCTTATGTAATACACACAACAACAAAAGTAAGTCCCCTTAATCAAAATGGCGTTACTTTTTGACAAAAATGTTTTGAGCAAAATAACTCGGCAGGATTGTTCCTACACTTTGTGACTAACTTCTGAGTGAAAATGAAGTTGGTCCATTGAGTCACGCATGAGTGAGCACACAAAGTGCCAATCTTTCCTTTGATGTGTGCTCACTCATGCATGACTCGATGGACCAATTTCATTTTCACACAGAAATTAGTCAATAAGTGTAGGAACAATCCTGGCGAGTTATTTTGCTCAAAACCTTTTTGTTAAAAAGTTATGTTATTCTAATCAGGAGGAGACTTACTTAATTGTTGAGTTTATTCCAACAATACTGATCAATTAAACTCAACACAAAAATAAGTCCCCCTTAATCAAATAACATAACTTTTTAATGAAAAGGTTTTGAGCAAAATAACTCGGCAGGATTGTTCCTACATTTATTGACTAACTTATGTGCGAAAATGAAATTGGTCCGTCGAGTCATGGATGAGTGACCACTCATCAAAGGCAGAATTTTCATTTTTTGACTCTTGTGACTTTTGAAAAGTGACATTTTTCCTTTAACCCTAAAAAGGCCGGGCTATTTGAGGTCTTCAGCAGGCCGGGGGGCCATTATGTCCCCCCCCCCCCCCCCCCCTCTATGATCTCTGCCGCAGAGCGGCCGATCGCCGTGAAAAATTGCACGCATGATAAGTGAAGTGTATAGAATACAATGGTAATTTTAATTTTTTGAACAATTCATTAATTTGCATATTTATGGTAATTTATGCAAATAATGTCATAAAATTCATATTTGTACCCATAAATCATATATTCTTCATTACTAAACATGTTTTTCACTACATATATTCTTTAGAGCATTTGGAATAATAATACGACAACAAAATTTGGAAGAGCCAGGTTCTTCCTTATGTTTTCTATTGTTTTTATAATTTCTTATGTATTTCTTTGTTTTGTTTTACTTATGTATTTTATTGTTTTTGTTTTTTTTATTTCTAACTATAATTCAACTATTTTGTACCCTAAAACAAACATATAAAATGTAAACAAGACCAAATAAACAATGATATACCTCCTTTTACGAAAACTGATATTTCCATATGTTTTGTACACAAATCACGAAATTGAGCAATTTTCGGGCTGACATGCATAGACAAAAGGTCACGTGACTTCGTAACGGTAGGTCCGATTTTCAAAATGTTTGTTTTAAAATATGCGCAAGACCCAATAGAAAAAAGGCACCAAGCAGCGGCGCGTCATCTTACCGCGTTTTGGAGCAATAACAAAAGTCGCGGAGGGGGGGGGGGGGGCATTATGGCCCCCCGGCCTTTTTAGGGTTAATGTGTGCTCACTCATGCATGGCATGGCGGATCAAATTCATTTTCACAGATAAGTTAGCCAATCATTTTAGAAACATTCCTGCCAAGTTATGTTGCTCAAACCCAATTCGTTAAAAGGTTACGCCATTTTGCTTAGGGGGGGGGGGGGGTTACTTTTTTTGTTGTTTCTTTTCTTTTTATTCCTCCCTTTAATTCTCTGTTTCATTTTTGCAATATTTTGTAGTACAATGTACAATGTACTGTATCATTTGATAAAAGAGCACTAAAAATAACACACAATCCCCATTACCTTTTCAGCATCAGCAGTGCTCTCCAATGTTTAGATGGGAGAAGGCGTTTCAGTGAATTTCTCAAACATGCATATAATTATGTCAACAATATTTATTAATCTATTTATACAGATCACAGAGCTGACAATCGAGTGCTTATTTATGACGCAGCATGAACTAGATATCATCGTGTCACCACTTCCATGTCTGCAGAAACTGACCTTAGACAGGCTCAGTCATGACCGTGCAAAGCATTTTCCCGAAAGAAACAAAGGTCCTAAGGTAAGAATGCTGAAATTGTGCGTCTTCTATAAATACACTTAAGTGATGGGCCCCGTTGCAGAAAGAGATGCAATCGATTGTAAAGTTGCAATTAATTGTAAGTCCGATCATGTGACCAAATACGCACATCTGATTGCGCAAATTTGCGCAAATTTTCTGACTTGCGGCAATCGATTGCATCTCTTTCTGCAACGGGACCCTGGTAAAACTACGAGACCTTACAAATCTGTGGCTGTTCTCACAAAACTTGTATTTGCATGTTTTACCAATAAAAGCATGGACCAGGTTTCGTTTTCCCAGATTTCACTTTCGTTGTAAATGTATTTTCTTGAAGTGTTTGGTTTTGAACATTCACCATAGGAGAGTTTTAACTGTGTTCAAAGTTATCGCAATGTGTTCGCACATATCACATATCACGTATTACATTAAATTGACACGGAGTTTTCACACATCTTTCATTGGGCATTGGGAATTTGAACAAATTTTATCAACCTGTCAGGATATTCTGCATGTGTATCAACAGTTATGATCACTGACAATTGTCAAATTTGTCAACAATTAGAATTTAAAAAGCTAAAGATGTATGCTATTCTTTTATGTTACAAACGATAACGAAACGGTTTGTTTTTCTGTTTTCGTATATGTATCTGTTTTATATATTCGATAGTGTAATCGTGTGAGCTGCGTGAAGGAACTAATCCTGAGGGAATATCCTTTCCGCCCTTTCGATATGTGGAACGAGTTTGAACTACCATCAATGTTCCCTGAAATCCAGAAACTGACGATAAGCACCAAGATGACTGTCCCTCCAGCATATCTACCTAAACTCGAGATATCAGTCTTGGGACCATTCTGTGAGGCAGTCAAGACATCGTGCCGGGGGCTGGAAGAGCTGTACTTCAGGGGAGTCAGTGTTGTTAAGGATGAGACTGCAATGCTCCTCACTATGTTGAAGGATCACCCCAGCCTTGAAAGGATCGAGTGAGTACTAAGGGCCCCTTTACTACAGCATGGAGATCATTGGGTGACCATTGAGCGATCAAAAATCGGCCTGATCTCTCATGCAACGATCGCTTTGAAAACGTTATTTATGTGCATAAGTGTTTTGGAGATCTCTCGTTGTGCGATATAAATTTAAATTTCGACAACTTTCAGGGCGATCTGCATGATGTATACAAATCTTTCAGCGACAATCTTTCCTCAATCCCAACAGTCTCACAAACACAAATGATCGCCCAATGGCCGTCACAAATCAAAAACGGAGCCCGCCCGACTTCTCTGCTAGTCTAGATTCTATACTCTGTATACACCTTTCCCCATACATCGCGTAACCCTGCGAGTACGCCCGGTCACTGTCCGTGCAGATTCACCGGGCGTACATCATCGATATACATATTCACAGGGTTATGCGATATATGGGGGAAGTTGTATACAGAGTATAGAATCTAGACTAGCAGAGAAGTTGGGCGGGCTCCGTTTTTGATTTGTGACGGCCCCTTAAAGGAGTGGTCACACTGAACACGAATCCCCACGAATAGACCCACGAATGCAGTACGAATTGGTACAAATCAATGGCAAGTCGTTTTCAACATTTATTCCTATTTCTTGATATCAAGAATTCGATTCTTGATATCAAGAAATCGAATTCTTGATATCAAGAAATGCATTCTCGATATCAAGAAATGCATTCTTAATATCAAGAAATACTTTTCGGTATTGGTAATACTTGATATCAAGAAATAAACTGATATCAATAATTCAATTATTGATATCAAGAAATAGGAATAGCTGTTAAAACGGCTTGCCATAGATTTGTACCAATTCGTACTGCATTCGTGGGTCTATTCGTGGGGATTCGTGTTCAGTGTGACCACTCCTTTAGCAATATTATCCACTGTCTTTCAATGAATGAACTCTACAGTATACCGGTCTTTCATAAAATTGCACTGGTCTTGATCAATGTCTCTTCTGCATGTCCGCCATCCTTGTGGGAAGAAGAAGAAGAATAATGACATGTGTACCAATTCTTCCATTTCATCCATGCAAAAACGTGTGGGGGGGGGGGGGGGGGGGGGACAAGAAAGGAAGGGAGGGAAGTCCGCCTTTATATGCCTACCGGAACATAACTACAGTATATTACATTTTCATTTCCTTTTGATTTGAACTACAGGTTTGATGCCTATCATGTAAGAGATGATGATTTCTCTTTACAAGACCTGGGGGATGGGATCATCGGAGAAGGCAGATTACGTGTGATTTTGAAAGAACCATTGGTAGATAATGAAGATTTCATCTATTTCTCTGAGCGATTTTGATCAAATATATTTATTCTGTCATCAAAATTATATGCTCTTTCAAATTTTACCCTCAGTTTTTCATTATCTCACAAAAAAATATTTTGTGTAGCGCCCTCTATACCAAAATTCAATTATCCCTTTAATCGAAATCGGTTCAGAAACAACTTAATTATCCTGACATGTTTAATTGGAATAAAAGTTCGTCCCACATTTATTTGATAATCTAAACGAAATATTGTTAAAGCCTTATTATACACATTTATGAAATGTATTCTAGTGACGAAAAATATTGATCATCGTGTATAATACAGCGACGTTTCGGCCGCTCCTGCTGGCCTTTAACCCTAAAAAGGCCGGGCTATTTGAGCTCTTTCAACGGCCGGGGGGGGGGGGGCATTATGGGGCATTATGCCCCCCCCCCCCCTTGCCGTGAAAATTTGCACGCGTGTAGAGTGAAGTGTATAGAATACAATGGTAATTTTAAATTTTTCAAAAATTCATTTATTGCCATATTTATGGTAATGTATGCAAATAAGGTCATGAAATTCATATTTTTACCCATAAATCATATATTCTTTATAATTAAACATTGGTTTTCACTACATATATTCTTTAGACCATTTGGATTAATAATACAACAAAGAAATTTTGAAGAGCCATGTTCTTTTTTATGTTTTCTATTGTTTTTATAATTTATTATGTATTTCTTTGTTTTTGTTACTTATGTATTTCATTGTTTTTGTTGTTTAGTTTATTTCTAACTATAATTCAACTATTTTGAACACTAAAACAAACACCTAACATGTAAATTGTCGGGGTTCTGAAATGTTAAACACTCGCCATTACGCGTTTTTCTATTTGCAAATGGATATTGGATTCTGTTTGTTTTTTCCATTTTGAAAAACGCAAACAAATTGGATTCTGGTCGAATTTTAATTTTTTTGTTTTTTTCGTTTTCAAATTGAAAAACGAATTATCCATCAGTACCTTGATTCTGACCGTTAAAAACCAAGTCTATCTGGCTGACAATGCTGATATAAAATATTGCCTCAAGATCACCTGGTATGTACACGTATATAGCCGATTGAATTATAAAGCATATTGACCCTGTGTCAGTATAAGTGTAGCTTGGTCGGGTTGATTGTACACAGTCATCTTCATGTATTTTAACCAATTTTAACCAATGATATATCTCTTTTTACGAAAACTGATATTTTCATATGTTTTGTACACAAATCACGAAATTTACCGATTTTCGGGCTGACATGCATAGACAAAATGTCACGTGACTTCGTAACAAAGTTACTAGACCCCTTTAATGATATAAACAATACTTTTTATATAAATGGTTGAAATAGTTGCAACTTTTAGGTCAGAGCGGTATGTTTCTATATACTTTCTTTATACATGGGTAATATTGGGTGCTAATTATCAATTTGTATATAGCGCATAACACATTTATCCACTATTGCTGCTCTCTACCCAGGTGTATAAATGGGTACCATGGTCAGGTGTTAATTAGCCTTAGCGCCATCATCAGTGGCAGCTTGGCTAGTATGCTCCCCGGGGAGTTGATAAAGTACGCATTATCATTGTGTGGGTTTGATATGTACCTGATGACCATGGGTAATAATAATTTAAGTAATTATTTAAACGCATTTGAACATTCTATAAGGAAAATGCGCTATATAAATGCATTATTATTATTATTATAGTGATTAAACATGTCCCTTTGAGCTGTACAGAGACAAAAACAACAAAATACAAATACAAGATGTACTGGGTTTCAAACAAAAATGCATAAATTAAATGTTCTACTTATCACTGGAATCAATTTATGTTTTCCAAATGTTCCGGGAGATTGTTCCATAGGGTTGAGGCAGTGTGAGCGAAGCTGCGTTTGCCATAATGGTGCCATATGACCTGGTCAAAACTGGTGGAATAACAAACAATTTGTTCTCATTAGAACGGAGATTTATTGATGGTGTGTACTCAAGAGAACACAATTTTAAGAACAGAATTAATCATCCGGCTTTTTAAAATATCAAAATCAGATCCGAAAGAGTTGAAATATCCATAAAATGTATCCGATTAGCATATATACATAATTATGTGGTGTGGCAAGATCGGTAGAGCGCGCGCTTTCTGATCTCGAGATCCCGAGTTCGAACCCTGCCCACTCCGTTTGTCCTCCAGCAAGACAATTAATCCACATTGCTGCTCTCTACCCAGGAGTATAAATGGGTACTTGGTCGGGTGTTAATTAGCCTTCAGCGCCCGTTGGGCAGCTTGGGCTAGTATGCTC
The DNA here is from genome assembly GCA_037951105.1 of Echinarachnius parma. Lineage (NCBI taxonomy): Eukaryota > Metazoa > Echinodermata > Echinoidea > Clypeasteroida > Echinarachniidae > Echinarachnius > Echinarachnius parma. The sequence continues at coordinate 9,887 of JBAMJV010012707.1, forward strand.
CCCTGGGAGTTGAGATGGTGCACAAGATAATTGTGCGGGTTTGAACTGTACCTGATGACCAAGGGTAATAATGCGCCTCTGAATAGGCAACTAGATAGATGGCGCTCTATAAAAGCTATATATTATTATTATTATGTGCAATATACATGTATAGGGAACCAACTTTTATTAAATATAGACAATATTTTAAAATCCTTCACATTTTTGCAAAGTTACCAAAATGGTTATATAATTGTTTTTGAAGATCTCGACTCTGTTCAATAATTGTTTTGTAATCACACACCACATTAATATTTTATACATTTTTAAATGGTTGAAACTTGACACTCTTGTGTAAAAAATTAAAACAACTCTGTAATATTACCGTTGATATGTTTTACTATATACCATTCAAGCATTATATATTCATGACTTAGTTTTTAATGATAATTTACAAGTTTTAGTTACTAAATTTTTTTGACCAAAACAACAATAATTCTTTGTAATGGAAAATCATTCTGTATTTTGTATTCCTTCTACAATTTGATATTCTTTTTAAATCAGAATCCTGTAATTGTTAACGTGTCAGCGGTAAGATGATTACGCGTTTGCTGCTGGCTATCACAACGGATTTAACGATATCCTGATGCTTTACATATTAATAACATATTTCAAAACTCGAATTATTGCAATTTATAGTGTTTTCAGCAGTGACATAATCAAGCGTTCGCGTTCATATCTTTATATTCATTGATAGGTTATTTCAAAACTGAAATAATTTCAATTTAGTGCTGTATTTGATAATCATGCAAATTAATTATTTATATTGTTTGTTTGATACGCATTAATCAAGTACAAAATACTATAGACAATGTGGAACATATAGTTCGACTACGCTTTACCAGTGCGATTTATATGTGTCTTTATTATGTGACCGACCAATTGTAACGTACTTAATATGTCAGTCATATCGGTATTGAAGATATTGTAAGAGGATAGGATAATTATTTATTAGTATGATTGTTAGGTTAATAAGTGTATAATTGTTTTGTATAATTATGTCATACGTATACATATACCGAATACAAAAAGTAACTTCACCCCTAAGCAATTGCCCATAATTTCATAACCGATTATTATTTCACGATGTCATCTTACCACAATATTGGCACCGTTGTTATGTTCAATATGTGCGAAAATCAGAGATATTCATTACTTTATGGCTGAATGAGCACAGATTAAAGACAAAATGGCCCAATTCAAAAGTCACGAGGTATTGCGCGTGCCTGTACATTGTTGTGAATCCGCACATGTGGCGGAATGCATTGATCATGGTTTATGAAACAATGCTGTTTGATATTCCATTCTTTTTGGTTTTTTGATGGCACATGTGGTAAAATGCATAAATTGCAATTGTAAAACAGTGCATTTTTAAATTTTCCAACTCTCAATATTTTGTAATGATGATAATACTTTTGCGAATTTTGAAATATGACTAATTTTTCTGTAATGTGTGCTCACTCAACCATGGATTAATGGTTACCTCTTATGTTTACACATTGTTTTCCTAACTACCATATGAATATATATTGGCAAGACGAAATCTTGAAACGATTCTTGGTTATGAAATTATTGGCAATTGCTTAGGGGTGAAGTTACTTTTTGTGTTCGGTTTATATACATGATGTTGCCATATACATGTACTTCTCTATAGTAATCTGTATGCATGTATGTATAGATTATTAATACATGTATACTATATATACTATCATTAAAGTTTCAAGTTGCAAGTTTATTTTATCTTTCTTTCATAACACACCGTTACAAATATGACATGAATATAAAACATTGACGAAATATGTGTGTGTGTGTGTGTGTGTGTGTGTGTGTGTGTGTGTGTGTGTGTGTGTGTGTGTGTGTGTGTGTGTGTGTGTCAGTGGCAGACACAGGGGGGGGGGGGGGGCCCAGGGGGCCCGGACCCCCCCCCCCCCCCCGACAGCAAAAAAAAAAAAATTAAAACAAATATTACTAAAGACACTGTCCATAAATTCCTGGTCATCCCTACCCCTACCTTTGATTATTATTAATTTTCAAGCTCGCTCCGCTCGCATTCGTATAATATTCTACAACCTTGGGTGTTTATATGCAATAACATAACACGAATATACCCATAAAATAATATTGAAACAAATGGCAATTTTCCGATGTGAAATTGCTAAAATTTTCAAGCTCGCTCCGCTCGCATTCGTATATAAACTGGGCTCCAAAAGAAACTTATCACGTTTTCAGAGCGACGCTCACTAAAATCTATAGCATCAAATTGAACAATATTAAGACACAGATAAGCTATCATTCTCCTTATGAAGCATATCCTAAAAATCAAAAGTTTGCTTTTACTAAAAATGAGAAAAATGCGATAGAATTACTACAGGTCACTTTTCAAAAATCACAGAAACTGCTCGCTGCGAACCTCCACGAAAGGCGGTCTATTCAGAACTTTCAATAGCTATCCATTCAACTTCAAAGCGGGTTATGTAACCACTAGACTGGCTATTGTCCGTGCCGAGCTCTGTGCCCGGAAGGCGAGCAGTTTCTGTGATTTTTGAAAAATTACCCCTGCGATTTCACCTTATTTTATTCTTTGTTGGCTAAAGCAAACATAATTTTTTTTAGATGACCTTGCTAAGGGGTATTATAGCTAATCTATGCCCAATTATGATTCATTTTTATGCTTTGGATTTTAATGTGTGTCGCTCTGAAGAAGTGATAAGTTTCTTTTGGAACCCAGTTTACATGTATAATATTCTACAACCTCGGGTGTCTATACCCTTCAAAACGCAATAACATAACACGAATATACCCATACAATAATATTAAAACAAATGGCAATTTCCGATGTGAAATTGCTAAAATTTTCAAGCTCGCTCCGCTTGCATTCGTATATATAGTATTCTACAACCTCGGGTGTTTATATATTACCCTTTAAAACGCCATAATTATCATAAGTCATAAACGAATATACCCATACAACAATATTGAAACAAATGGCAATTTCCGATGTCCAACTGATGAAATTTTCAAGCTCGCTCCGCTCGCAGTCGCATATATATATATAATATTTCATAAACAAGGGTGTTTATATGTTACCCTTAATAACGTCATATGATAAGTCATAAACGAATATACCCATACAATAATATTGAAACAAATAGCAATTTTCCGATGTGAATTTGCTAAAATGTTCAAGCTCGCTCCACTCGCATTCGTAGATTATATAATATTCTACAACCTCGGGTGTTTATATATTACCCTCGAAAACGCAATATCATAACACATAACACGAATATACCTATACAATAATATTGAAACAAATAGCAATTTTCCGGCTTGGTACGAACAGTCACGTTCACGTCACGTTCACGTCACGTGAACGGTTCTGTACCATTTGTGAAACAGGTCACCCAAATCTACGAAGTGTAGGGTAAAGTGACCCAACAATTTGTCGTTTTCCATGCCGGTAAAACTCGAATCGTCACGTCTACCAAAACGTGACGTGAGTGTTTAATCATTATTTGTAAAAGTGAAAGCGCTTGTTACTAAGACTAGTCATGACGTCATCCAGAATATTCTCGACGACACAACTTTTCCTTTTTGTGCGATGGAATTCCTATGGAGATTGCGTGTCGCAGCGCACAAAAATTGTATGTAAGTGAATGGGGACCGCGGACAAAGTATCAGACACCCGGGGGGAGGGGGGGGGGGGTACTCAGATTATAGTCGGACGGGGGTGTGCGGCTGAGACCTCCAAACCCATACCCACATCTAAGGGTCCTTTTGCGAAAAATGGACCCATGTCTAAGGATTTTTTTTCGCCTGCGGCGCATGTTTTGGGTGTATTTCCCGCAAATTTTGTGGTTTTAACTTAGCGAGCGTAGCGAGCTTGAACAAATTTGCAATTTCACATCGGCAAATCCCAAAATCCCGTATAAAAAAGGGGAAATATGAAAAAAGGGACCCATGTCTAAGGATTTTTTTGATGAAAAGGGGACCCATGTCTAAGGATCTTTCTTGAAAAAGTCACCCTTCCAAGCGGCACATCCCCGTATACCCAATATACGTGAGTATACCCCCCCCCCCCCCCCCCGGGATCAGACAGTTGTTAGAGGGAGAAAATAAATCTTTCTAACAGATAACGTTAAATAGAAATGGATAATCAAATTAGAAACTGTGCTTATATTATGTTTGTCTAAACATTCGTGTCCAAACGGGGATCGGAAACTGGTTACTCGCTACAGCCAACTACGGACTGTGTCCGCTTAGGCCTAGCTAGCCACCCCGACCGCCAGGCGCCAGGGGCTCCGGCCGCGGCCCGTGGTGCTTGCCTAGCAGTACACGATTACCGGGTTTAGTTAACAACACAATTACCTCAAGGGTGACAAGTTACCAATTTGTTTTGAGCGTCCCTTTGGCCCTGTGTATGCATACTTTAACAATTATTAATTAGGCTCATCTTCAAATCAGACGGTGTGCAAATTATTTCATTATTACTGCATTATCAGAATGTATATGCAACACAGCGAATCCTCGAGCTTACACTACAATACATGCCCAAACTTCAAGATTACAGACTATAAGATTTTTTTCTTATATTTAAGCCACCTGTGAGGTGTCTTAAATTTAAGACAAAAATCTTACGCTGAAATGTTTATGGAATACCAATGTTTGTTTAAGCAAATTTGCTTAGCTGTAGATATTTGTTTAAAAACAGCCAAAACAGTATTTTTGGGGTACAGAGGAGGGTGACCCCCCCCCCCCCCCTACCCGCCCCCATGGGTACGCCTATGAATGGTACATTTTGTTTAATTCATCTTCGGCCTGAACCAGCTATTTTGCCATTAGTCTCTTCTCAATGACGATTTACGTTATTTTTTTAAACGCCAGCGTTTCGTGAGCTTTCGTAGATTGCATATAGCAGGTCAACAAATTGTTGGGTCACGTTACCCTACACTTCGTAGATTTGGGTGACCTGTTTCACAAAAGGTACAGAACCTGAACGTGACGTGAACGTGACGTGAACGTGACTGTTCGTACCAAGCCCAATTTTCCGATGTGAATTTGCTAAAATGTTCAAGCTCGCTCCGCTCGCATTCGTAGATTATATAATACTAGCAAATTACCCGTCACCAGATCTTTGAGTAAGATACTATTGTATGTTGCATTTTTGTATTTCGTTATTTGTTGTATCGGTCCTGTAAAAAATATTTGGTCAATTAATGGAATCTCTGTTTGTATGGTTGTGATATGATTTAATCAGTGTATAATTAAAAATACAATCTCATATTCACAGGCATATGCGTACACAGGGGGGGGGGGGGGGGGGGTCAAATCCCACTTTGATGAAAAAAGGGCTGTTTTGGGGGGTTCCCCCCCCCCCTCAAAAACATATTCACGGACACCAACCCCCCTCACAAATTATTCACCGACACCTCCCCCCCCCCCTCCCTTTGGAAGAATCTTCACCAGTACCCCCTCTCTAAAACATCTTCACCGACACCCCCTCCCCTCGAAAAAATGTTCACAGACAACCCCCCCCCCCCCTCGAAAAATCTTCTCCTACACCCCCACCACCCCCGTCGAAATACTTGACCGACGCCCGGCCCCTCAAAAAAAATTTTTTACAAAATAACCCCCCCACCCTCAAAAAATATTCACGAACACCCACCCCCCCCCCCCCCGACAAAATATTCACGGACACCCCCCCCCCCCATTCGAAAGAATCTTCACTGACACCCCCCTCGAAAAATCTTTACAGACACGCCCCCTTCAAGATTCTTCACCGACACCCCCCCCCCCCCCCGTTGGTGATTCAATCTCATATTCAAAGGCAAATGCATATGGGGGGGGGGGTTCAAATCCCCCTTTGATGAAACAAAATTCACGGACACCCACTCCCCTTACAAATTCTTCACAGACACTCTCCCTCGAATATTCTTCACCGACAACCCCACCCCCCCCCCCCCCACTCGAAAGACTTGACCGACACCCGACCCCTCAAAAATGTTTGTAATAATAACCACCCCCCACCCCCCTCAAAAATATTCACGGACACCCACTCCCCTCACAAATTCTTCACCGTCACCGAAATAATCTTCACTGGTACCCCCTCTCGAAAAAATCTTCACTGACACCCCCCTCGAAATACTTGACCGACACCCCCTCAACAATTCTTCACCGACACCCCCCTCGAAATACTTGACCGACACCCCCTCAAAATACTTGACCGACACCCCTCTCGAAATACTTGGTCGACACACAGCCCCTGGAAAATGTTGGTTGACAAAATAACCCCCCCCCCCCCCCCCCTTGTAAAAATCCTAGATATGCCAGCGATCACAGGTGAAACAATAAACAGTATTAATTAAATCGTTGGCAAGTATATATCAATAACCCTAATTCCTTGCTCTTCTTGTTTACATATTATTTACAAAAAGCACACCCTTTTTTATACTTGAGTACAACAAATTATGCACTTCGAGTAAACATTCACAATTAACCTCTATACATAATTTCAAATGTGAGTGGATGAACATCGTTGTGGTAGCCATTCATGAAAAGATTTCCAGTTTGTTCTTCAAATTTTGCGAGTTGAAACAACACTCGACACAATTGCTCCGATCAGATCATGCAACACAGACATAAGCCACGCCGTGCATTAGGTATTTTATGTACATCGAGTCGAAGGCTCGAAGCATTCCGCAATTAAACAACGAATATTTAACATCTATTTTAAGTACACCAAAGAACTTTCTAAATACAACATTATATTCGCAAAAGTCGACAATGAATATCAGTCATGTTCTGCTTCAAAATTAGAATATCACATCGCGATCGTGAGCTTTCGCGAGGCTTTCGCTCTCCGTATAATACCGTACTCGTAGTACACAATACATGCATATTCACATGGTACCATGGTACAGTGCATACGGATACGTAGGGTAAGATAATGGTATGCTGTCAAATTCGTTCTATGTTTGACGCATAACTTTGGTTGATAAAACGCACTCCCGGCTTGGTTTTCGCACGCACGTAACATAACGGTAGAAGCTGCATCGCGATTAATTGCCCATACATGGCTTACAAACAGCGAATTCTGGACACATCTTGGCGACGGAAAAATATTGGCGACAGACAAAAACACCGTCCTCTTATTATAATATAGATTCTACAACCTCGGGTGTTCCCAGCAAACACAAAACGTTTACAGAACGTTTACAAAACGTTTGTATTAGGTTCCGTAGGTCTTCGTCTTTAATGAACATTTACAGAACGTTTACAAAACGTTTTTATTAGGTTCCGTAGGTCTTCGTCTTTAATGAACGTTTACAGAACGTTTACAAAACGTTTTTATTAGGTTCCGTAGGTCTTCGTCTTTAATGAACGTTTAAAAAACGTTCTTAAAACGTTATACTGGTCCTTGCACTTGAAAGCAAATACATGAAAGGTTTTTTATTGGTTTTTCTAACGTTTAAACAACGTTCTAAAACGTCCATTTGGAACGTTCTGAAAACGTTTTCAACCTTCCACAAATAAACGTTTTAAAAACGTTTTCAGAGAACGTCCAAATAACCAACTTTGAACCTGTTTAGAACGTTCAGAAAACGTCCAATTGTTAGTTGGGCCCAGCAAACACAAAACGTTTACAGAACGTTTACAAAACGTTTTGATTAGGTTCCGTAGGTCTTCGTCTTTAATGAACGTTTACAGAACGTTTACAAAACGTTTTTATTAGGTTCCGTAGGTCTTCGTCTTTAGTGAACGTTTAAAAAACGTTCTTAAAACGTTCTACTGGTCCTTGCACTTGAAAGCAAATACATGAAAGGTTTTTTGTTGGTTTTTCTAACGTTTAACAACGTTCTAAAAACGTCCATTTGGAACGTTCTAAAAACGTTTTCAACCTTCCACAAATAAACGTTTTAAAAACGTTTCAGAGAACGTCCAAATAACCAACTTTGAACCTGTTTAGAAGGTTCAGAAAACGTCCAATTGTTAGTTGGGTTTATACAGGGTGGCCCAGAAATAACGGAACGGGGCACTTCCCAAAATAAAGTAACAAAATGAACATGTCCATCGGATAGGGTGTCCTTTCCAATGAACAACGATACCAAGAAAAGTAATTTTGGACGTGTAGTTTTTGTTTTAGGGCGCTTTGAGTGAGACCATGTCAGGTTCCTATTTTTGTCACTTTTTACCAAGTCACAGGCAATTCATACTTACGTCTAGCACTGGCTCGGCACTGGATAAATCCACTGCCGAGCCAGTGCTAGACGAAAAAGCCGACCATTCATACTCGGCATCAACAGTGGATAACTGACGCGCAAGTATAAATACAACAGTGGATCGAAAAGCTGCCTAGGACATGACTGGGCATGCGCACTAGTACACTTCTATTGTGACGTAACGATGACTTGCAAATTCTGAACGCGCAATACCGTAATGCGCATGCGCAACCTTGTGCTAGACGAGGTGTCTAGCATCAACAGTGCAGTGGATCAACAGTGGATCAAAGTTATGCCAGGCTGAGCACAGACTGATGCTAGACATTCCATTCATAATATCTGCGTCTAGCAGTGGATTTATCCAGTGCTGAGCCAGTGCTAGACGTAAGTATGAATTGCCTGTTACTGCTTGTCATACTAGTGACAAATTAAGCCCATTCTCTCGGCACCGCTCGGCACACAGCTGAATGCACAATAACACTGGCGCGCGGAATATTCGCATCAGTGGTATCCCAGATAACAGGTAGACGTTATTCTAACGTTAGAATATGGTTGTTTTGGTTGATTTTTGGTTACCATTGCTGTTACAACGTTGTAGTAACGTTACATATCTGTTAGCTTGGGTGCATAGTTAACGGTTAAAATACCAACGTTGTGGTGACGTTATATTTTCGTTACCTTTGGTGCTTAATCTGACGGTTAAGACTGAAAAAGGTAGGAGTAACGTTATATTTTGGTTAGCTTTGGTGCTTGAATTAACGGTTAAAAGACAAACGTTGCTGTAAATTTATATTTTGGTTAGCTTTGTTGTTTAATTTAGCGGTTAAAAGAAAAACGTTGTGGTAACGTTATTAAGTAATTAGCTTTTGTGTTTAATTTAATGGTTAAAAGACCAACGTTGTAATGACGTTATATACTGATTTGCCTTTCTGTTTAATTTAACGGTTACAATTTAAACATCGTAATAACGTTACATATTGATTAGCACCGGTGTTTAATTTAACGGTTAAAAGACCAACGTTGTTGTCAAGTTATATTTTGGTTAGCCTTGGTGCTTGAACTAACGATTAAAAGACAAACGTTGTAGTAATGTTATGCATTGGTTAGCTTTTGTGTTTGATTAAATGGTTAAAAGACAAACATTGTAGTAACGTTATTATATTGATTAGTTATGGTGTGATAGTTAACGGATAAAAGACAAACGTTATAATAATGTTATGTATTGACTAGCTCTGGTGTTAAATTTAACGGTTAAATGTAACGTATAATGTAACGTTATCTAGTAAACGTTGGCATAATGTTCATATTTAGTTATCATGTTATTACCTAAATGTTAACGTTACAATAACGTAGAATCAATGAGCAAACTAACCATAATGTAACGTTATCCAATTAATGTTGGCATAACGTTCATATTTAGTCATCATGTTACCGTAAAGGTCAACGTTACAATAACGTAAAAACAATGAGCAAACTAACCATAATGTAACGTTATCTAGTAAACGTTGGCATAATGTTCATATTTAGTTATCACGTTATGGCGTAAATGTTAACGTTACAATAACGTTAAAACAATGAGCAAACTAACCATAATGTAACGTTATCCAATTAATGTTGGCATAACGTTCATATTTAGTTATCATGTTAACGTAAAGGTCAACGTTACAATAACGTAAACACAATGAGCAAACTTACCATAATGTAACGTTATTTAGTAAACGTTGGCATAATGTTCATATTTAGTTATCATGTTATTGCGTAAATGTTAACGTTACAAAAACGTTAAAACAATGAGCAAACTAACCATAATGTAACGTTATCCAATTAATGTTGGCATAACGTTCATATTTAGTTATCATGTTAACGTTAAGGTCAACGTTACAATGACGTAAAAACAATGAGCAAACTAACCATAATGTAACGTTATCTAGTAAACGTTGGCATAATGTTCATATTTAGTTATCATGTTATTGCGTAAATGTTAACGTTACAATAACGTTAAAACAATGAGCAAACTAACCATAATGTAACGTTATCCAATTAATGTTGGCATAACGTTCTTATTTAGTTATCATGTTAACGTAAAGGTCAACGTTACAATAACGTAAAAACAATGAGCAAACTAACCATAATGTAACGTTATCTAGTAAACGTTGGCATAATGTTCATATTTAGTTATGTGTTATTGCGTAAATGTTAACGTTACAATAACGTTAAAACAATGAGCAAACTAACCATAATGTAACGTTATCCAATTAATGTTGGCATAACGTTCATATTAAGTTATCATGTTAACGTAAAGGTCAACGTTACAATAACGTAAAAACAATGAGCAAACTAACCAAAATGTAACGTTATCTAGTAAACGTTGGCATAATGTTCATTTTGAGTTATGATGTTATTGCGTTAATGTTAACGTTACAATAACGTAGAATCAATGAGCAAACTAACCATAATGTAACGTTATCCAATTAACGTTGGCATAACGTTCATATTTAGTTATAACCCAGATAACAATGCTACGTTGGCCCATCGTTGGCCCAATGTAGGCGGTCATGTTGGGCCAACGTCAAAACGTGACGTTTTGCCCACGTCATTCTTGCCGCTGGGCCCTCGTCGGCCCAACTCCCATAAGCCAACGTCAATTGCCAATGTTGCGCCAACGTTTGCCCAACCTTTTATTTTGCTATTTCTGACGTCAAGCCAACATTGAGCCGACTAAACCCCAACGTTCATACGACTATATAAGTGAACGTTGGCCTACGTTGGCTTGCCTACCGTCGTAATGCGGTTGTTTGTAAAACGTTAGTACGACGTCAACTAGCCAACCAATATCCAACGTAGTAGGCGAAACGTTGGCCCAACGTTTGCTTTTCGACCATATAAATATGATTGTTCGTCGAACTATCACCCAACGTTGTTTCAACGTACATTTGCCGACCAGTTTGCCAACAGTCAACAGCCAACGTCGGCTTAACGTTGTTTTAACGTCAGCTCGCCGACTGCAAAAATATGGTTGTGAATTTACCGTAGGCCAACGTTGGCTAAACGTTGTTTTTCCAACCGCGACGGTGCCGACTATAGACTACGTTCCGCCAACGTCGCATTGTTATCTGGGAATGTCAACGTTACAATAACGTAAAAACAATGAGCAAACTAACCATAATGTAACGTTATCTAGTAAACGTTGGCATAATGTTCATATTTAGTTATCATGTTATTGCGTAAATGTTAACGTTACAATAACGTTAAAACAATGAGCAAACTAACCATTATGTAACGTTATCCAATTAATGTTGGCATAACGTTCATATTTAGTTATCATGTTAACGTAAAGGTCAACGTTACAATAACGTAAAAACAATGAGCAAACTAACCATAATGTAACGTTATCTAGTAAACGTTGGCATAATGTTCATATTTAGTTATCATGTATATTGCGTACATGTTAACGTTACAATAAGGTAGAATCAATAAGCAAACTAATCATAATGTAACGTTATATATAATATAACTCCACCATGCTCGAAAGGTATACAAAATTACAAACGACTAAGTAGCCTGTTATCATTCAAAAAGAGCCATTAAAACACAAGAGGGCGCTTTTTAAAAAGGCATTGGTTTCAACCATTTTTCATACATAATTATGCATGTGATGATTTATTGATATAATGATTTAAAAAGCGAGATAATCAACAACTATTTAAATAACGCTTTTGAACATTTTTGAAAAAGTGCAAGCATTTTTTTTTTTTTCTTCTAAAAATCATCTCATTATTTGGGCCACAAATAATTATAACATCAGATATATTTATTGATATTTTAGCCGTTTCTGGGTCAATTTTGACCAAATAAAGTTTATTCTGCAATTAAAATTGCATGTTCTCTCAAATTCGACACTCAGTTTTTCATTACCTCACAAAAAAAGTGTGATGTGCATCGCCCTCTCTACCAAAACTAAACTACCCGTTACAATAACGTAAATGCAATGAGCAAACAAACCATAATGTAAACATGGTAAATAGCAGTAAATACAATATATTGTAAACGGTATGCCGTATGGTAACGTTACATAAATGTTTTATTTTTATTTTCGGTGGACATTTAAGTGGTTTAATAAAAAACCTAAAATTACTCCAAAATACCACAAGTGGATAAAGTGCCCTTTGGAATTGAGGCTAATTGCTCTTTATTTGTTCGAACTACGTTTTGTTGTTTGTCCACGCTTGTTCACCCTTGTTAAAATACTTCATTGTTGGAATGATGTAATATTTAAGGCTCTATTAGACACTCATCATTGCAAAGGTATCGGACAAAATTTCCTGGAATGTGAAACGTTAGTCGACATTAAACATACATATGTGTTGTTATCTAGCTTTGAAGTAGGAAAATTAGGTTATTTAATTTGCAGCATGGTTACAAAACTCTGGAATAAAAATATGATTACAAAATTATCTGTTGGAATTAGGATGTATATATATGCCAATACTTTCACTTGCTCTTCTATTTCAACTTTTTCTTTATCTTCGTTTGTTCCTATATCTTCTTGTATTCATATCAGTGCCCACGATGTGGGCTTGAGTCGATCAGGGGTGTCGATCCTGGGGGAAGGGGGGGGGGGGGGGGGGGCAGGGGGGCGGTCGCCCCCCCCCCCCCCAATAATTCCGAAAATGAGGAAGAAAAAAAATCGAGTGATATAATGCCAAAGAGGGGAAAGACACATTTATCAATAATAAATCTTCAAAATAGCCGTTTTTTTTAGTTTGAAAATGACTGTATTTCTTTTTTGCCGCGCGCTTCGCGCGCATACAGTTTCTCTTATTGCAAGTTTCATTTGGGTTGCGGGATCTCACCTTTTGAAATGTGTTGGGAAGCGTAATTTCTCAAACGAAGTTTATTAAACCCTCATCGATAGATAGCACACCGTTACAGAAAATAAAAAAAATCTCCGTACATATGCGCTGAACGCAAATCAAATTGGAATATCATGTTCCCCCACATTTGAAAAAGGAGCAGAGTGTCCCCCTCCCTTTGTTATTATGTATGTTTGGTTCCATACCTATACTTCATATTACATGAAATTTCTGTCTCAGGTGTGCACCAAATCGCACAATTTCACGCCCAAAATACAAAAGCTCCCTACTGTGGGAGGGGGACACACCCTTCCCCGCTGGGTCGCTTCGCTTCCTCACAATGTCTCCCCTCTACTTGTGAGAAGTTGTTGACGCCCTTGCTTAGTTTCATGGGAGCCCAATGCCCTAGACTATATCGATGGCTCTATAGTATACATGATCACGCAGATATATCTCATGCAAGGCTCAGTCTTTTCCTCGCTATGCCCTTTTAAAATACGTTATGAGTAGGTTCACTATTTTATACAATTTTAAACCCATGTCTAGGAGCAAATGTCTGAAATCTAAAAGCTTCCGGGGGCTCTCCGGCCCCCTGAACCCCCATTATTGTCCCCAAATGTGGGTGCCCCCCAAAGTCAAGTCTTCGAGCCATCAAGACACTTTCAATGAGCACATAATAAAACCTTCCGGGCAGCCAATGTGGGGCTTTTACTCTCTCTCAGTGAGTCATTCTGGAAAACATTTCAAATTTCGCCCCCCAATCTCAAAAACGGATCGACACCCCTGGCTTGAGTGAATGGTGTGTGTGTCGTATGGTTGCTGAATGATGACCTACTACCATTATTACTTCTTTAGAATTGGTATAATTTGTAAAAGGGCCACAATTTAAAAACTCCTGCTTCTATGGGGTTCCAGAACCATTTTGTATATTTGATTATCAAACTGCATTTATATTTGTTGTGTATTGGTGTGAATGACATACCTACCATAATTACTTCTTTAGAATTGTATAACTAATTGTAAAAGGGGCCCCAATTTATAAACTCCTGCTTCTATGGGGTCCAAAACCATGTTTGTATATTTGATTATCTAACTGCCATTTTATATTTTTTACTTTTGTTTTTATGGTTTGAATAAACTGAATCTGAATCTGAATCTGAAAAAAATCTGAAACGTTAGATCAACGTTGAATCAACGTTGGATCAACGCTGGTTGTTATTCATGAATATTCATGAGCAATTATTGACTGCAAATTAGGAATAAATTTCGAGTAATTTGATTGTTTAAAATTCATCCAATGCTTTTATTGACCTCATTGCTTTAAATAAATGTAATTAACTTATCTAACAAACATATTAAATGTTTGTTCTCATGATCATCAATGTAAATACTTTTAAATATTATAAAATATATTCGACTTTATCAAAATACTAACCAATGAACAAAATATTCTCACATAAGCTAGGATATATATAGCTGAGTGGATGAAGACTTGATATGTAGCGAGTGTAGATAAGGCATAGGAATAGGATTAGGGATAGGAATAGGAATAGGAATAGGAATGTTATAATGTAGGATATAGTGCACTTTCTATAAGTATATATGTTTATCCGACACATTTTCCATATGATTTTCCATATGATTTAAGATAATCTGGGATGTAGGGCAATAAGTCTCATTTATCAGGCACTGAACTTGGTAAAAATTGACAGAAATAGGAACCTGACATGGTCTCACTCAAAGCGTCCTAAAAACAAAAACTACACGACAAAAAATTACTTTTCTTGGTATCGTTGTTCATTGGAAAGGACACCCTATCCGATGGACATGTTCATTTTGTTACCTTACTTTGGGAAGTGCCCCGTTCCGTCATTTCTGGGCCACCCTGTATATTACCCCTCTAAAACGCAATATCATAAAACATAACACGAATGTACCTATACAATAATATTGAAACAAATGGCAATTTCCGATGTGAAATTGCTAAAATGTTCCAAGCTCGCTCCGCTCGCAATCGTATATATAGTATTCTACAACCTCGGGTGTTTATATATTACGCTTCAAAACGCAATAACATCACGAATATACCCATACAATAATATTAATACAAATGGCAATTTTCCGATGTTAAATTGCCAACAAAATTAATCTCGCTCTCGCTCGCATTCGTATATAATATTCTTACAACTCGGGTGTTTATATTACCCTTCAAAACGCAATACTATAACACGAATATACCCAATACGAATAATATTGAAACAAATGGCAATTTCTGATGTCCAACTGATGAAATTTTCAAGCTCGCTCCGCTCGCAGTCGCATAAATAATATTTCATAAGCTAGGGTGTTTATATTTTACCCTTAATAACGTCATATCATAAGTCATAAACGAATATACCCATACAAAAAATATTGAAACAATGGCAATTTTCCGATGTGAAATTGCTAAAATTTTAAAGCTCGCTCTGCTCGCATTCGTATGTTGCTTTCATGCTGGACAAATTTCTATCGGATGCGTCCGGACGCATCCGATGAAACGTCCAGCATGAATGCTACAGAGGTGAAAAAGCCGATAGAATAGGCGATGAAAAGAAGAGAAAAAAGGCGATTGTTTCTTCTCCTACTTTAGAGCAGGAGAAATTCACTTTCTATCGGTGTCACTCCGATAGAATCGTCAGGCATGAATTGTGTTCGGGGGAAAAAACACCGATTAAAACGGTCGAAAAGGTCGTGACCTTTGTTCCGGCCTAACGCAGTGCAGCGCGTGCTTTTTTTCGGGAACACGCGCGTGCGATAATATTATGCATAGCTAGCTCGTGTGTAAAGCGATTGCGCAACCAATTCTTCACTTCCGGCGGGTGAAAGCTCAAAAGGCGATTAAATTCCCCTCCACTAATGACGCTACAGAGGGGAAGTTGCGAATTGCCCGTTGTTTGACATAAGAAAATTCTATCGGACTTTTCTATCGGTATTCTTCTCTCCGTTTGCCAAGCTTGAAAAGGGTAGTATAATATATAATATTTTACAACCTCGGGTGTTTATAATTTACCCCTTCAAAACGCCATTATCATAAGTCATAAAACGAATATACCCATACAATAATATTGAAACAAATAGTTCCGATGTGAAATTGCTAAAATTTTCAAGCTCGCTCGCGCTCGCATTCGTAGATTATATAATATTCTACAACCTCGGGGTGTTTATACCCTTCCAAAACGCAATATCATAACACATAACACGAATATACCTATACAATAATATTGAAACAAATGCAATTTCCGATGTTAAATTGCTAAAATTTTCAAGCTGCACTCCGCTCGCTTCTCCATTATTCATATTTATGCAAATTTCTTAAATATAATAATTGAAGAGCTTTCAACCAAAAGGCGCTAAAATCCACTTTTTTCAAATTCCGAGGAAAACAGGTATTTTTTTTCTTACTATCCTTTAGTTCTCTCTACCTTTAATTCGGATGAATGGTAAAGAAAAGGTAAGCGTAAAGAAAAGGGATGGATGCAAAAATACCTAGCAAAGTATGCACCAAATCCCACCCATTTTATCATAACAATTGCAAAAGCTCCACACCGTGTGGGAGGGGTGACACCCCCCCCCCCCCTCAGTCGCCCTCGCTCCCTCGCGTCGTGGGGTCATCCATAATTTTTTTGGGGGGGGCCCCCCCTGGAAAATCCTGTGTCCGCCACACTGGTGTGTGTGTGTGTGTGTGTGTTTGATTAATTCGATACAAAATGAGTTAGGTTCGAATACAATTTTGTGAGGTAGACTTAATAAATTATAATATAAATTTATATTTTTTTGGACAAAAAATTAAGCTTTAAGGATGTACCATCAAGAACAAATATATGATTTATTG
Organism: Echinarachnius parma; assembly: GCA_037951105.1. Classification (NCBI taxonomy): domain Eukaryota; kingdom Metazoa; phylum Echinodermata; class Echinoidea; order Clypeasteroida; family Echinarachniidae; genus Echinarachnius; species Echinarachnius parma. The sequence continues at coordinate 26,866 of JBAMJV010012707.1, forward strand.
TATTAGAGAATTGATTTACAGATAAGAGATGGACAAACTAATTATAATCATACAGATAAAGAAATGAGTGAATGCTTTTTTAGACCAAGAATAACATTAATGATTGGGAGGCAGCGAGAGTTTCGATTTAAGTTACTGTATTGGGCAATTTACACTAAAGATCATTTATTTAGATTTGGATTTTGTTGAAAATAATTTGTGTTCGTACTGTAAACGGGAAAGGGAAACATATTCACATATATTTTTTATTTTTGTTTAAAATGTAAATTGAATTGATATGGCAAGCTTTGATACAACGTTTTGAGTTAGATGAAATAAAGGACGTACATTAGCGAGATATATTTGTTGGATTGTTCAGGTAATTCAAATAGAATAAAATGCTGTATAACCACTATCATTTTATGGTGAAATATATTTTATTTGTATTTAGAAAAGAGGATGTGCTACCAACCATTGCTCGTTGTTCGATGCTATGACGGACAGTAGGCCTACTGCGATTTATCAGGCACTGACTTGGTACTGACAAAATGGAACCCAACATGGTGTCACTCACAGCGCCCTAAAACAAAAACTACTCGACCCACAATGACTGTTCTTGGTATTGTTTTTCATTGGAAACGACATCCTATATCCTATCCAATGGAGTATTTGTTACTATATTTTGGAAGTGCCCCATTCCGTTTTGGGCCACCCTTTATAGGGTAGCCATGAATTCCGTGATCTAACTATAAAATTGATGTATGAGCCAGTGGTATATACCGTGGTCGGACAGATGATGGGGGGCGGCGGGGCACAGTCTTATGAAGTTTATTTGTTTTTCAAAATGTATTGGGGCATATAGCCCCCCCCCCCCCTATTTTTGGTCAAAGGTTGGTAATGAACATATAACAAACACAACAGAAGCAACGTGAAACTGCATTTTCAGGCTCGTAGAGAGGGGGGGGGGGGGGGTGCATTGGGTGCGTACACCTCCCAAAAAGCAAAACAAACAAATTCAGAAAGGTCCACTTGTTGACGGTCTCGGAGCCCACTTTTTTATTGGTCTTAACCATCTTAACAAAATGAAATGGTGCTCGGTCGCGAAAAAAAATTATGACGGGCGGACACGCCCCCCCCCCCCCCCCCCCCACCCCACACACACACACACACACTGAGAGGGGCTTTCAAAACCAAATTGTCTCGGTCTCGAAATTTTTGGGTAGGGTGGTCTCGGCCGGGAAAAAATTGGTCTCACGGTCCCGTGAAAAATCCATGGCTGCGTGCCTGCATTTTTTTAGTTGACATGGTAATATTTCGAACAACAGAAGGACATTGACGACATTATTATTTCCAGGACGCTAGATAGCAAGGGCGTCGATTCTCTTCTCGCCATTGGGGGGGGAATGATTCGTCATTTTTGACCATCTCTGGCGAGGGAGCGCGCGAAGCAACAACCCAGCAGCATGCCCGGGTTTTATGGCTGAGGGGGGGGGGGGGGGGGGTAGGGGGCCCCCAAAGCGTTTGAATTCAGCTGTTTAGAAATTGGAAGATTATTAAGTGTACATTGCAAGCATCATGTTATGAGCTGGGCTTTGGTCCAATATGAACTTTAGCCTGATAGATACATATTTGCAAGCATTCTGATGGAACCCTGAATAGCATCAGTCATGGGAATACCCATCATTGGGAAGCTTATTGGGGGGTCCAGGGGGTGAAGCCCCCGGAAGCTTTGGGATTTTTAATATCTAGAAATACAATTATCTATTGAATAGTTAGCTCAATTTTAGTGAGACGAAGCGCAGACGCACAGTGCGCCAGGAATCGCCTGAAAGTTTGCCAAGAGAGAAGTCCTGAATATAAACTATTTAATGAGTACAGGGCTGGGACTGGGAATGGGGGTTCCCAGGGCGCAGCCCCGGAAAATTTTGGATTTGGGCAGTTTAGCATTATCAAAAAGTGGTTTTAAAGAAGACTATAGTAAAAACTTCCATTCATGAGAGGGGGCAATGCTTCTTAATTCTAATGTTATTATATTATATTTTTGAACCCCAAATATTGGAGGGGGATGATAATACAGGCCAACCCCCCCCCCCTGAAATATTGGGGGGGGGGGGGATATATCCCCCCATCCCCCCCCCCCCCCCCCCCCCCTCCCGTGATCGACACCCCTGCTAGATAGACGCCAAACGGGCTAGACACGTGAGTTCCGTAACAAACTATAAAAACCAGTAGGCCTAAGTATACAGCTTCTACTGTCTTCCACAAAATAATAATCATGAAATTATTCAGCGATATGATGAGTTACCTTTTGCGCAATGCGCGTTGCATGTCCTCAATCCAAATTTATTTCAAAAAACTTTTGTTTTATCCGCTTTTATATACTTTGTTAAAATAAATTATTTACAAAAAATATACATGTACATGTAAATATATTTATTTTAATAAACAGTAATGTAAAAATAATACAACACCATGTGAAAATAATAATAAATGTCTTCACTTGTTCAATTGACCACCGCGGGGAACTTTTGATGTTATGAAATCCTATGTTATAATATTGATAGTTGATGTCTACCGAGTACAGTACTGACTACTGACTGTTCTTTTACAAAGTAAGTTTTGTTCCTGCCAAAATCGTTCGTTAATGAGAGTGGAAAGGGGTGTCTATTATATATATTTACGTTTTGTAATAATTTGGGTTTAATGGGATTGTGATAATTAGATTGTGACCGTATGGTTTAATGAATAAACTGAAATTGAAAAGCCCAGCTGCGTGCAAGCGTGTGGGAATTCGGATACGGGCATCCGACATATTGAGCACTTAAATTTCGAGAATCTGGGGCATCACTGCCACAGCCTGGACCTATAACTTCAGGCAATAAGGCAATACTTTGGAATAGTGAATTTTTTTTTTCAGAAAATTGAACTTTTAAGTTTTATTGGTTAATTACAGCTTTAACCGCCAATGTCTTCACCTCGCAGTCGCATTTTTCCACTTTTCTCAATCTTCAGACTCGATTAATCATCATGATGAGTCATTCATCTCAGTTTCTGTAAATAAATGAGTGTAAAGCCAAGTGCCCACTTGGCGATCTGCGCCTAGCGATCTAGAGCGATCTTGCCCGAATAGGAGCGATCCCCTGAGATCTGTCGCAAAGTAGGCACCAAGGCCAAGGGCAAGGCAATAGCCGCACCAGATCGCTGTAACTCGCGTCCGCAAGGCCAAGGGCCAGGCCAAGCCCAAGCCAAGGCTGGTGTCGGTTGCGGTCGCCGGGGTCCATGGGGGTTTTGACATGTTTCAAAAATCTGGCGATCAGATCAGCCTCGATCGCATTTCGCTGCGAAACTGGTGCGATTTTGCACAAATATGAGTCGAGGTCGCTATCAACTCGGGCTAGTTCGCAAGCGCAGATCGCACACAGTGGGCATTGGGCTAGCGACCTTGGAATCGCACCAGTTCGCCCATGAGTCAGCTCGATTTCATTTTGCACGCGATCTTTTCAGTCTGAATTCCCCTGAGAAATGCCTTCGACCCCTATTTCCACGCATTGTCGATTAATATAATACTAGCCCAGGTATTCATGCTTGTTTGATTTTATATCATCATCTGTTTTTTAGAATTTGTTGAATGTGTGTGTATGGCAAGCCGTTTTAACTTTTATTACCTTTTCTCTTGATTCTTGCAGGCGCCCTTTGTAAAGCAGTTTTGCATAACTGAACATCGAATTCTTGATATCAAGAAATCATTTTCTGCTTGTTAACAATGGTAATTCTTGATTTCAAGAATTCCAATGATAATCAAGAAATCAAATTCTTGATATCAAAAAATCGAATTCTGGACATCATGAATTAATTTCTTGATATCAAGAATTTAATTATTGATGTATAAAAACAGAATTCTTGATATCAAGGATTTAATTCTTGATATCAGGAAATATGAATAAATGGTTTAAACGGCTTGCCATTTGTGCGATCCGGCCCGACATGCGATCGAGAACAAAATTTTTGAACATGTCCAAAACTGGCGACAGCGACCGCAACCGACACCACCCTTGCGGACGCGAGTTACAGCGATCTGGTGCGGCCATTGGTGCCCACTTTGCGATCTGCGCCTAGCGATCTAGATCGATCTTCGGGCCGCGAA
>JBAMJV010012708.1:0-26048 GCA_037951105.1 Echinarachnius parma
GGACCCACAATCAGTCCGACCACGCTACGCCACTGGGTATCGTGCTGCCAGGAAATCTCCTCTTTCAAAGATTATACATGGGGCTGCGCCCCGAGCCCCTGCCTCTTATATAAGCCTATCAGCCACATCAGATCCATGTTATAGTTTCATCTGGAAGTATTGTTTATTGCAGTGAATGTGTTAGTTAGTTGAAAGATAACAAAGGCACTAGTGGTTATCATACGCAGAGTTATTCAACTCATGGGCGTAGGGGAACGTTTTTCTCAGGGGACTGGGATATTTTGCCCGAATAATTTTCCTTCCCGATTGTTCACCTGACAAGCCAAAAAAAAAAGGAGTCCTCGCCTTTTTGATGCCCAAAAATGATACGTTTTTTGATGACTCAGTCCGAAAATAACACGATTTTACCCTAATATAAGACGGTTTTGCCCCGGAAAATTAGAGGATTTGTCCGAATGTAACATGATTTTGCCCGAATAGGACATGGTTTTGCCCGAACATGCCGAATATGATATGGTTTTGCCCAAATATGGCATGGCTTTGCTCGAATTTCAAGTGTTTTTTGCCCGAATACGGCCGTTTTCAAAACTCCAGGGGGGGGGGGGGGGGCTACAGCCCCCGCCTCCTACGCCTATGATTCAACTTAATTATTTGTATCCACTTTTGTTTTTATCCTGCACTGACCCCAATTATAATTTACAACATAGATTTGTTTTTCTTCACATTTAGACAGAGCACTTTCTAAATCAGAATACAATGCATGTTGCAATGATTGTTGTCTGATAATTTGGTTAATTTCTAGTCTGGGTGGTTATCACTATGCAGGACCTTGCCAAAAGATATGAGGTCATCTTGATACCTGCTGAAACCGACAGGAAAAGCAACATTCGTTGGCTGACTTTGGAGGAACCAGGGTGATCGACCGCCATCCCGGACACGATCATGGGCATGGGGGTGGGGTGAGAGTAGTATCATTATTATCAGGGGGCTGAGGTCTTTTGCCCGAATAATACTTATTATCCTTCCCATTTTTCACCTGACAAGCAAGGGAAAAAATGGTACTTCGCCGATTTAATTCCAGAAAATTCCCGAATAACAGACGGTTTTGAACGGAAATGACGATACATTGCCCGAATATGATATGGTTTTGCCTGAATATGACATGGTTTTTTATGGGCGACTAATGATGAACAGACAGAACAGACGTTGTAAAATGTGTGGGTTTTCTGTCTTTTAAAATGTTAAAAGTTAAAGTCCTTCCCTTGCCAATGTTGGCACATAAGGCGACACATATCTGCGATTCGTTAGCCCTAGGCCACACGTCTACTACATGTAGCGAAAGCTACAGAAGGGGGCCAGTCCTTTGGTAATTCGTGTGATTAAATTTCCCTTCTCCATTTTATAAATGTCGAGCGCCTGTCTAGAAGGCAGAAGGTACTTTTTTTTTTTTTTTTTTGGTATGACCCGGTCTGGGTTCGAACCCGGTACCTCCCCTGCATGAGGCGGACACTCTAACCGCTAAGTCACCATGCTCGGTTCTGTTTGGTTTCTGTCTTTTGGGCGACTATAATTGAGAACAGACGAAACCTTCTGTATCTAAATTACGATTATTGACACTTTGACGTTGTACATTTATTGTGTAGAATGTCTTACTTTCCTAAAAGTGAAATCAGTACAAAAACACTCACAATAACTTGTTGAACAAGTATTCGTAAACCGGACGAATAGTATTTCAATTAGCAACTTAAATACTCCTTTTGAGTGCTAAACGTCGGTTTTGCAACAGGTTTATTTTACTCATAGTCTATGAAAGTTCGGTTCACATAACGAAATTGGGGAGGGGTATATTTTTGTGGAACGTTATCTAAACTGTTACAGGGTTTTAAAGTAATCCATTATTTTTTTTCGAATTCAACCCAAACCACTTGGAGCTTTCACACTTCTATTGCATCTTGGTATTTGGATTATGGTAGCAGAATAATTAAATGGGGTTTTATTCGTTTAATGTCTCCATAAATTTTCGAAACATTTACGATTGAATTGAAAGCGTTCCAGAGCTTTCACACATCACTCACTCAAAAGGGTCTTACGATGATATTGGTGAATGCTTTAAGTCTAAAATATGACTTTTGGAAAATATTATGAAGTTATTGAATCACTTTAATTTAAAGTTACCCTAGTGTGTCCCACCGCGGAGATCATGTTTCATGATTGGTGACGTCGTTGCCACATCAATGACGTCACCAGCGGTTCGCCACATTAAAAGTACATGAACTTGAGCCGATGAATCAACATTGAAGTTACGATTGGGGAAGATAAAAAATCACTCCTGCAGGGTAGGCCGTGTTTCTTGAAAGAAAGAGAAAAAAGAAATGAGTGAAAGTTGTTCATGATCAGTTTGTTGCCCTGTGAGTCAAGCCCCAAATTCACTATAACATGTATAATGTTATAGATCGCTATCAAGAAATTCACACCTTTTCATGTTTCCCCGTCATCTCCAATTCGACAAAAAGTCGCAAGTTACTTAATTATGCAATTATTCAATTATTATATGTAATAACTTATTAGTTGTTGATTGCTAGAGCGGATGTAACCCGAGTCCTCACTTCTTATTAAGTTTATTTTGAATAATAATAATACAAAAACTAGTTTCGTTTACCAAATGTAGCCTCTTCAGTGCTTTTGCACTTTTCTCTCAGATGACATGCGTCTCATAGTATTACCTCGGTCATCGGATAAACACACCCACAATCAATCTAGCACTTATCGTGCACTATCTTTACTCCCTGGAAAACATTCTAGCCAGTGATACATGCTTTATACAACACTCAACTTTTTTCAGTATAATCTTTTACATTAAATATCGAATGATGCTAATAATTTGTGTTAGATTTCTGCCCGGCCTGTAGCATTAATGACGTCACTATCGGCACGCCGCATTACAAGTACATGAATATAATAAGCCAAATCAAATCAAAGTTGAAGTTGCGTTGGAAGTTGATTAAATCAGTTACAAGGGTTGGTCGTGTTTCTTGAAAAAAAAACTTGTGAAATATTCATGCTAAGTTAAAGTTTGTGACCAATAAATCATAATCCAAGGGAACGAACAAATTGTTGATTTATATCGAAAACCTTTGAAAAGGTCACATGATACGAACGTTGACCTACATGTTTAATGTAATAATACAAGTCCTGAAGAAAATCAAGTCAAATTTTAACCAAATAGATCATTAGCTCCGATCAATAGGTCCGAATCTTGTACAATTATTATTGTATCAAACACAATTTGCGTCAGTTTCCTGCACGCCGTTTTTAAAAACTGTAATAGTGTATAACATTATAACATAACATTTATATATCAATTGATACAACATCGATCTTCTAGGCGTTGTAAAGCACAAAAATAAAAATAATACAAAAAGTAAGTCCCCCTAAACAATTTATCATACTTTCTCTATCAAGAAGTTTCTAACAATTCTGTTTTGACCGAATATTTCTACAGTTATAATGTTTATTTTGTGTAAACAAAAAAGTCACAAGAACTTGCGCATGCCTGTACATCGTTGTGAAACGTCACATGCGGTTAGACGCATTGATTAGGGTTTGTGAAACAATGTTGTTTTAAATGTCATCAATTTTGATATTTGAATTATTCCCCCTAGTCACCAGGTACAATCTTAGCCAACATATTACAATGTGCAATTTCGTTGAAATGTTCTTTTAAAGGGATCTAGTAACTTTGTTGACATGTGCAAAAAGTAATGAATGGTTGATTCAATGTAATGTATATTGTTGTTATCTGATATGTTCACTGGATATTGTGTGAAAATTTCAAGTTAAATGGACGTTATATGGCCGAGTAATGAGCAAAAAGGCAAAGTGATGTTCAATAACTCATTGCACTGACTTTGTACACGGTTTCGACGATCCAGTGGATAGTTTAACATCTGAACACTTCAATCGTAAATATCTTTTTAACGAAAGGGAAATTCGAAAAACCGAAACCTGTCCCATGCTTTTTTTGTTAATACGAACACAACAAGATATGAGAGAAACACTAGAATTCCAATTGGATTTTGAGGATTTGGACAATGTTACTAAGTCCCTTTAAAGTGGAGAGGGTGCATACAGGAAGAAGAGCCCGGTATCTTAAAATATGGAGAAAACGTAGATAACATAGGTTTGTTTAATTGGAGTGGGAAAAGGATTAATAGTAACTTTGTTGACATGTGCAAAAACTGGCAAATGGTCGATAAAAATGTGTATTTCTGTGATCTGAGCATGCAGCGTGTTGAGTTGAGGTCTCGGGTCCACTTTTTACCGGTCTCGAGTCCACTTTTTACCGGTCTCGAGTCCACTTTTTACCGGTCTCGAGTCCACCTTGTATTGGTATTGGCTTACACAACTCTCAGCCTGTGGTCTCGGCCTCGAAATTTTTTGGCAGGTGGTCTCGGTACCGTTTTTGTAAATTACGCACCTCCCCATGAAAAATCCTGGCTACGGGCCTGAAATACAGTGTTACAGTCCACTGTACTACAGTAGTAAAATTATTTACTAACAGAAATGTGATGTAGACAATCAAGTGAATTATATTGTCACATTGGTTTAAGTACGTAGCTTTTAAAAACAAAGTCTGGCATTGGGTTAATCAGATATGTTAAATACAATTGTTTATGATATCACACGTTTATATGTAGTCCTGCTCTCTGCCATTGTACTTTTAAGTAAGCGTACATTTATCAGAGTAGTGATATTCACAACCCTTTTCTGTTTCAATTTCAATTCGAATTTTTGTGATGTTACATTTTTTAAAAATTGAAATTGCGTGAGACGAAGACGACTAGGGGTGAGAAATTTACTGAAATATTGAAGGCAAAACAAATCATTTTGAAGAATCCAAATTATAATAGAATCTTACCCTGAATATCATTGTGATCTCTGGAGAAAAGCTGTCTCTTGAAAGACATAATTATTTGTCAACGATCTGAAAGGGAAGCGATCCATTAGTAAGCTCTGATTCTCTCGTGCCAATATTGTAAAAATATGACACAATTGATACATTATTTTTTACTCTCATGACTTGTCTAATTCCCCGCTTCCTCTCGGCTCCAGGACACTTGGGAAAACTCGCTCTTTCCGTGATTGTCACGGTTCTTTTTTCGCTATTCTATCAAAATATTCGTAGTCCAGGCCCCCGTTGTAGAAAGAGATGCAATCGATTGTAAAGTTGCAATTAATTGTAAGTCAGAAAATTTGCAAGTTTCAACCAATCAGATTTGCGCGTTTAGTCACATGATTTGACTTACAATTAATTGCAACTTTACAATCGATTGTATCTCTTTCTGCAACGAGGCCCATGGCTGGTATTCATTTCAATACTTGGATTAAGTAAGAAGTTTATTTAGCCCTTTTCTAAGCTGAGAAATTTACTGATTTCGTATACAAATTGTTTGTTTATTTATACTTTACTTCAGAAAAAACAAATTCTAAATGTAATATTTGAAGACATTATGGTATCAAAACTTTGGTAAAAATATCAGTCGTTGAATTAATTGAATCCCAATTTTGGCGAAATAATTTACCTATGCCAAATACTAAGTAAACTGATTACATTTTGACTAAGTATGGAAATGAATAATATGGCCAAGGTTCTAAACAATAATTTACTGATTTCGTCCTTTATATCGTGTTTTCCCGTACAACTCACAACGAAAGGGCGCATATAGCCCTAAAATTCGTGGTCACTCTTTAGCTTTCCCACACTGTTAAAACGCTGTGTAAAAAATGCTGTGTAAAAGTGGTTGTTGAATCTTTTTATACAACCTTAGGTGTAGCATGCTTAGTTGTCGAAAGAAGGGTTGTGTAAAGCGGCCATTGTTCAAGCGTTGACGTGTTAAATCCCGTGATAGTTTCGACCGCGAAATCATCGCGACAAAACCCTTTTTGTCCCACTGCAAACCAAGCGAAACGAGATAGCGACGAGGTAGCGTCTTAGTCTTATAACCCAAAGGTCCCCGGTTCGATTCCGACTTTGCCGTTTTATAGTACAATCATTTTTGTATTTGCTATTTCAACAACAGGGTTGTTTAAAATTTATTCTAAACAACGGTTGTAGAAAATTTTTAAACAACAGTTGTGTAAACTTTAAAACAACTGGGGTTGTTGAATTTTTTCCACAAGAGTTGGATAGTTCATATGTCTAACAGCGGTTGTAGAAAATGTTCAACAAATTGTTAAATTTGTTTACACAGCGTTTTAACAGTGCACAGCTGCACTGACAAACATTTTGCGCCATTAATCTCTTTTTCGCAATATACATGATCAAAGGTAACAATTGTAAGGAGTGTCGATACCCCCCGATGTTTATATTCTATTTTAAAACATTTAAATATTGTGTTTGCTGTTACTACAAAACCAAAAGGAGTATATACGCGACCCAAAAAATCATATGATTAAACCACCCTCATTTAAATATACCATGTTCTCTCTGTCTCTTTTCCCAATCTCGCCCCTCGATCCATGCCACCCTTCTCCACTTCCTCCTTCCATATCTCCTCATCTCTCCTTCAATTCGTCATCAGTTCTCACCCATCTTTGTCACTCTGACGAAAAGAATGATATCAAAACAAAACGTATTTGTGTGAAAGAGAGTTACGAGAAATGATTGGATCTATTAAAGGTCCCTCCCCTCCCCGCGGTGTGGGCGTCTCGCCGTGGCAAGGTCGATTTTACGACAATGGAAAGGTAAGAAAGGTCTGCACCCATGTAATCGAATCATTGTAAATTATTGGATGCGGTAACACCCTACAAAATATAGTATAACATAGTGTCATCTTTTCACTCTCATAACAACATAATTTACTTTTACAAGTAGGCCTATTCCTTATTGAGGTATACGATTAAAACAAAACAAAACAGAATAGTCCATTTCGAGTAAAACAAATTGTATTTTGGTTCCATAACAAAGTCTATATACTTCGTCAAGTGTTTGACATCGATGGTTTACATACCATATGGCGCATATTGCAGGTAACCCAGACCGACACGTTCACTTTCGTGTCGGATCGGAAGTTTCAATCAGGTACAGGTGTGCCGATGGATTGTTCCATTTTTTTCAAAAGGGGTCCGGAGGGATCGTGCATACATCCGTATTATACTAGTGAGTTACAGATGCAGTCTCTAGATAGTTCAAATTGTATCATTGAATTTGAAATGGTCACGGTCAAATCTTCGACAAAATCGAAGCCTTGGAGTATGTTTGATTGTCCAAGTCGTCCCTCGATGGTTTTGACAAAGTCAACGCTCTGCTTATTCTTTATGGCTATCTCTTTCACTTACACGAAAACAAGATAAAAACGTATAAAAGTAATAATTCAAAATAGTTCGTTCTTTTCCAGACATAGTCTGGCAATCGACCTGTAGCCTTCCTTTCATTTTTTCACTTTTTCACTGATGTTATTATTATTATTGTTTTAATTGTTTTTTTTTTGTTTTTCATTTTGAATTGGCCACTCAAATGCAAATCGTTTCTGAACATAACTTTCTATCTTGTTTCTGTTGTCTGAGCATCATACACCTAACTGAGCTCCATAGCTTAACTATCACTAATTTCTTACTTCGGTCCTCGAGGCAAAAAGCACCCGAATTTAATCACCTTAAAACAGTAATAAAGCTAGGAAATTACGCATTTGCCTTTGCCTGAATGTCTACTTTTTCTTGCATCATACATTTCATAAAAGTGGTGTACTTAAGGGCGTGGTATGTCTTCGTTGATCTGTTTAACCACTCCAAAACTACGGGAACGCTGGTACGGCTCGATTAAGAAATGGTTAAGAACGAATGATTAACTCAAAGGGAGAGTTACGGTAAGGGTTAGGGGGAATCAGGAGTGCGGAGCTGGGCTAAGCGAGGGGATTAATCAATTTAGGCAAACCCCTTTGTCTCATAATTATTGCTAATGACTGTCTTGGAAATAAGTCGACGGTGTCAGCAGGTATTAAGGTCTCACCCCAAAACGCGTCACGGTACGAGATTAGAGAATGCGTAATCGTTTCAGTCATAGCGTTGAATTAGTTGTGGGGGTAAGGGCCTAAGAGGGCTATACCCCCTCCCGTTGGGAATGCCTGGGGGTGTTTCATAAATATCCTGAGTTTAACTTATCTCTAAGTTGGACTTAAAAATTATGGAAAGCTGTTAGTTTCTTTGAATTTTTTTGGTAAAGTTCTCTTAAAAAGGATAAAATATTGATTCAAATCATTCATTAATATTTCCTAAGGTCAATTATATTCTATGTTCTTGAATACATACAATTTATGAAAAGTCTAAAATAATTCCGTTCTGCTTTTGAATATATTTTATTCAAAGGCTACAAATGGCTTACCATACTTTTTAAGTCCAACTTAGAGTTAAGTTCAACTTAGGATCTTTGTGAAACACCCCCCTGAAGTTTGGTTGCTTGGTCTATGTCTCATCTTTGTCTACTAGTTAGTGATTCCTGAAACTCCTATTTCCCCAACTCTAAACCTGACCCACCACCCTTACTCTAACCCTAACCATAATTGCATATCGCTAGTTGTAATACCAGAACATGCTCACAAACATTAGCATGGCATTGAACATCGAGAAAATAAAGGAGCTGCAAACATACATACATATTTGTTATTGCACGCTAGAGAGGTGAGTTATAGGCACCAACGCAAAAATGGTCCCCCCCCCCCCACACACACACATACAAACAATGGAATGCTATCCTTCTCTGTGTTCAGAATGGCTATGGCAATTAGCTTGTTCCCTTTATTTTGCAATCCACATAGTTGTAATAAAGGGCCCACCAGGTTCCCATATAAAAAGGCAGTTTAATCTCTATACGGAGAAAGACAAGCTAACAGTTTTGTTTTGTGTGTAGAAGAAGTCTTAATTAACATTAACCCTAAAAAGGCCGGGCTATTTGAGGTCTTTCTACGGCCGGGGGGGGGGGGCATTATGGCTCCCCCTTAAGATCTCGGCCGCGAAGCTGCTGATCGCCGTGAAAATTTGCACGCATGTTAAAGGGATAGTTTAGTTTTGGTAGAGAGGGCGCTAGACTACTTATTTTTTTGTGAGGTAATGAAAAACTGAGTGTAAAATTTGAAAGAGCATAATATTTAAATAATAAAATCATCTTTGTTTGATCAAAATCGGTTCAGAGACGGCTAAAATATCCATAAATATAACAATTTGTAATAAAGCTGGGCCCCAGGTTTATTAGAGAATTTTGAACCAGCCGTTAAAAATTCCAAAAAAATGCTTCCTCTTTTCAAAAAGTTTCAAAATAGGTATTTAAATAGTTGTTGGTTATTTCTCTATCTAATCACTATTTCAACAAAACATCACATGCACAATATTTTATTCAAAATGGTTGAAACCGATGAGTGTTTAGAGAGCGCCCTCTTACGTTTTAACGGCTCTTTTTAAATGATAACATAATCTTTACTACGTCATTTGTAATTTTGTGTTCCTTTCTAGTTATAACTATTAGTTTGTAATGTAATGATGCAGGTTTTGGTTACTAAAATTCAGTTTCAACAAAACTGTACTCTCCTTACCAGTACTCAACTATCCCTGAAGTGTATAGAATACTATGATAATTTAATTTTTTTGAAAAATTCATTAATTTGCTTATTTATGGTAATTTATGCAAATAAGGTCATAAAATTCATATTTTGACCCATAATTCATATATTCTTCATAATTAAACATTGATTTTCACTACATATATTCTTTAGACCATTTGGAATAATAATTCAACACCAAAAATTTGGAGGAGCCAGGTTCTTCCTAATGTTTTCTATTGTTTTTTTATAATTTCTTATGTATTTCTTTGTTTTTTGTACTTATGTATTTTATTTGTTTTGCTGTTTATTTTATTTCTAACTATAATTAAACTATTTTGAACCCCAAAACAAACACCTAACATGTAAACAAGACCAAATAACCAATGATATATCTCTTTTTACGAAAAACTGATATTCCATATGTTTTGTACACAAATCACGAAATTGAGAGATTTTCGGGCTGACATGCATAAACAAAAGGTCACGTGACTTTGTAACGGTAGGTCCGATTTTCAAATTTTCTCTACGCGTTCCGGAGCAATCGGAAACATCGCGGAGGGGGGCATGATGCCCCCCCCCCCCCCCCCCCACCGGCCTAATTAGGGTTAAAACAAAGGATTTTAGTACGTTCTCTGCATTTTACACAATGACCCATAAAAGTTAAACCCCTTAACCACACTTTTAGCCATAAAGCGATGTGGTCAGTCGCTGGCGTTAGAACAATTTAGACATGGTGGCGTAGAGGAAATATGTGGTTACATTTTTAGCGATTGTAAATTCATTTGCGCTTATCGGCTACAAATTCATTGTTTATAACACGCAGGGAGACAAAACACACTCAAACGCACACATATTAAGATATACACGGGCAAACACAAACGCATACTCCTACATTTGCCTATTTGTACATCTCCCTATTTACATGTGATGCTCTTTTACATTAATATATTGTCAATATTTGTATCCTTTGGTTGGTGCAATTCGGAAGTGTTTGTCATATCACTTTTAAGAGGAAATTAAGATATTTGATGAGTAATTTTAGGCGCAGTGCTGGGCCCCGGAAACGGTTATGGGATGATTCCTCCTCTGCGTCAGGGAACAGTTCTGAATGAATACATACATGTATACTTACTTATCTGAAAAAACTTCCCGATGATTTGTTTAAAATATATATAAAGTGTTCCGTTTTACGAGTATCCTAGGCAGAATGACCCAAGTCGTCACTTTAGTCGACATTCAACTCATCACCCAACTCGCCCCCCTAGTTAGTTGGCATCCTAGTCGACACTCAGCTTGTAACTCAATTCGTCATCCAATTCGTCATCCTACTCATCCCCCTGCTTAACATTAAATATCGAGCAGGGTGATGAGTAGGATGACGAATTGGATGACGAATTGAGTTTTAAATCGTCATCAAATGTACTCGTCACCTGACTTTGCACCATACTCGCTATCCATTTCGCATGCGAACTTGGCGCACACCCCGTCACTTAGCATTTCACTCAACTCGTCACCCATCTCGTCACCCAACTCGTCACCCCACTCGTCACCCAACACGACACCCAACTCGTCATCCAACTCGACACCCAACTCGTCACCCAACTCGAAACTCAACACATCACCCAACTCGTCATCCACCTCGTCACCCAACTCGTCACCCATCTCGACACCCAACTCAACACCCATCTCGTCACCCAACTCAACACTCAGCTCGTAACTCAATTCGTCATCCAATTCGTCATCCTACTCATCACCCTGCTTAACATTATATGTCGAGTAGGGTGATGAGTAGGATGAGGAATTGGATGACGAATTGAGTTTTAAATCGTCATCAAATGTACTAGTCACCTGACTTTGCACAGTACTCGCTATCCATTGGCGCACACCCCGTCACTTAGCATTTCACTCAACTCGTGACCCAACTCTTCACCCTGCTTGACATTTATCTTGTCATCCAACTCGTCATCCGTCACTCAGCTTGTCACCTGAATCGTAACCAAACTCGTCACTGAATTGAGTCAATTCGTCACCCAACTCGTCACCCAACTTAACACTCAACTCGTCACTCAACTCGTCACCCATCTCGTCACCCAACTCGTCACCCATCACGACACCCAAGTCGTCACCCAACTCGAATCTCAACACATCACCCAACTCGTCATCCATCTCGTCACCAAACTCGTCACCCAACTCGTCACCCATCTCGACACCCAAATAAACACCCATCTCGTCACCCAACTCAACACTCAACTCGTCACTCAACTCGTCACTCAACTCATCACCCAACTCGTCACCCAACTTTTCACCCATTTCGTCACCCCACTCGTCACCCAACTCGTAACACAACTCGCTTCACATTTCAATAACCACAATATGAGTTTTAAGCGGCTATGTTTTTTCAATAATTGTTTGACACAATTGTCAGCTTATTTATTAACCAAGCCTTATCGAGGCAAAGCTTAAGCATTGATATACAATGATAATGCACAAACTTATTTATTATAATTTGATTCTGTTTAAAAGCGGAGACATGTTGGATTTCTTCATTATTGAACGTAGAGTGTATTAAATATATATATATATATATATTTTTTTTAAATCATAACTTGGAGCTTAGAAATGTTAGCCGTTGCCTTCAGAAACATGATGAACCATGCACCAACCTTGTATGAATGGTCATATGGAGAGGTTCGAGGCAGGGCGGAAGCTGGCCTGACAGCCTCGATGGTGCGATGTCATACGCGGCTTGTTCCCGGATGAGTGCCATTCCCGGGCCAGAGTAAGAAGCGCGTAACATCCTGTTCCCGGGCAGAACGAAACGCGAGCAATGATTACCGATATTATGTTGCCCTAGTAACCCTTCCCCCGTATATATTGACACACGATGTCACATTCTTTTAAAGACACCCCTGATGTTGACCTTCCGTGAATCATAATTTATCTCATTTACAGAATATAAATTCACCATTTACCCACATTTCGAAGAAAAAGTAGGCACCTACCTCTATTAAAGGCATATATGCGTGGGTTATTAGACGCGTGGATCCATCTTGCGCACTTTTACGGACGGTACGTAATCCCCATTGGCTCAGTTATAAGTAGCGATCGCAAACTGTCCCACTTCCGAATACCCGAGTCAAAAATGCATAAAAAATATTCGCGTTCGGAATGTTTGTACTAGTCGAATGGAGATCCATCAGAGATGTTTACAAGCGAAAATATCACGTAAAACGCTTAACCGCAACCGACTTCAAAGTGCCGCTGTTTGATGCCTAGGTGACAGCGTGAGAATTTTGTTTGCTGCATGCAATTTCATAAAAAGGCCTTTGTTCAGATATTTCGAAGCACCTCTCTTCGATCGATCCAACACATATCGTGAGTTTACCTCGAGAGATTATGGTGGAGTCGAGTTGGAATTTGCTGACTACCCTTTATAACCCACGCATATATGCCTTTAATTTCATAAAGAATGTACATCAAACCATTTTCATATACAAATAATGAACATTATCTTTAAGACTTACTTTATCCAAATATGTCTAGTTGTGCCCCACGCGATCAATAATTATGTTACCCCAGTTATTCTAAATATCCCTTCATACATTAAACACCTCCTTAATAATCTCACGCGAGTTATCTTGAGTACTTTGTCCAAATTCTCAAAACTGACTTGGTTACTCTAGTGGTTCTCTCACACCTTGTCACATTCATACTAACACATTCATATACATAATAAAAGCACGGGAAAGGTTTCCGTTTTTTTAAATTCCATTTCGTTCAAAAGATATTTACGAATAAAGTGTTCAGATGTTAAACTGTCTACGGGATAATTTAAGCCGTGTACAAAGTAATTGCAATGAGTTAGTAAATATCACTTTGCATTTTCGCTCATTTCTCGGCCAAAAAACATCAAATTAATGTGAAATGTTCACACATTATACTTTGTGGACATATCAGATTACACCAATACACATTTTATTAATCACTCATCACTTTTTGCACTGGTCACCAAAGTTACTAGATCCCTTTAAAGTTATTTGAATCTAGGATTTTTCTTAACTTTGTGTGTGTTTTAGGAGTTTAAAAGAAGAATTCATAGCACATTTCAAATTCGTTTTGTGAAATAGTTTGGCATTAGGTATGAGGTAAATCCGAGAAAAACTCGGACATCGGACAATTTTCTCTTCCGAATGTTACACTGTTGGTCAGAACACATTTTTATTTAGCTTTCATCGTGGATCATGATTTTTTTAAAACATCAAAATAAATCAAATATGTTACTTTTTTTCCTCACGAATGACGCACAATGTGACCTTGCCCCACTAAACTTTAGTCATAATTATTCGAAGAGGAGGAGAGGACTATGCAAAAAATATGGTGTCATGAATTATTTATGAAAATGTGAGAGGTTTGAAGCAAACCTGTACACCGCAGGGCTTAATGATTAAAGTTCACCTGTTAATCTTGAGAAGGGGTACATGCCGGACGATGATGACTGAACACGATTAGCATGACTAGCTTAGCAAGGGGGAGATTTGCGAGGATTTTAAAGGATTTAAGCCGGTATAGCGTTATAGGTCATACTCTCATTAAAATGAAGGTTTATATTTTTCACCGATATAAAGAGCTTCTATATCTATTTGGTATATATAGGCTAAGTTTGTTTGTTTGTTGGTTCGATTGTTTCCGTGATTGTGTAATTGTTTATTTGTTTATTTGTTTGTGTGTTTGTTTGTGTATTGGTTGGTTGGCTGGTTGGTTGGTTGATTGGTCGGTGGGTCGGTGGGTGGGTCGGTGGGTCGGTGGGTCGGTGGGTTGGTCGGCGGGCGGGAGGGCGGTTAGTTGGTTGGTTGGTTGGTTGGCTGGACGGTTGGTTGGTCGGTTAGAAGTTGTATTGGTTTGTTAGTTAGTTGGAGAGCTGGTTACTACCAACATTATTATAGTCACGGCTGGCTTCTGACGAAACAAATCTTCACAAAACAATATAACAACTTTATGCCTCAAATTACAAACAAAACAATAATCGTTCAGACAATGCACCTGCACATGCCATATGTTGTTGTTGTTGTTATTATTTTATGGCAATCAGTCAAACTTGATTATTGTTGCCAATTTAAATTCTCTTTAGTTTTCTTTTCTTTTTTGTGTGTATATTCTTCTTTATTCATTTTCTTCAAAACTAGACTTCATATTTAATCAAATAATCCAATACCTACCTACATACCTACCTACCTACATACTTATATATACATGTAATAGTTTTGCACTTTGCAGGTAATATTTATCTGAACGATATACAAAGTAGCACATGGTAGGATTGCGAGGGTTATGCACAGTAATAAGTGATTCAGCACTCCTGACAATCCAAGGAAGGTGTGACTTTTTTTTTGCCGTCACTGAAAATTGCGTTGCCATGAAAACGCAAAAATGAATTATCATCTTGAAATTTAGGGCATAATCTGTTCAATACGAACGGTTTTTAACCAAAACTTCTCTGTGTTGAGAGAATGGTTCAAAATCTGGCTGTAAACCATGCGGAATCAAGCTGAACAAGAATTTAATGGAATATCAACCAAATAAATTGGAAGTATTTGCTTCTATCAAGCGGAGTATTTGTACCATGTTGTCATATAGTTCCTGTATACGAATGTCATGGTAACAACTTTCTGCACATTCTTATAGATTGAATATATTACATATTTCTTTCGAGTATCACATGTGACATGTATCTAGGTGGATTTGTTTCTAATTTGTTAAGAAGGGCGAGGAGCGGCTTGGCAGTATAAGTATTTCGCTTCTTTTTTGCACATTTTAAAATTAAATTAAAAACATATTCCTTTACAGATCCCACGTGACGTATACTTATGAGGATGTTCTTTTCTATTTTGAAGATGTTAGAGAAAACGGCTTGGCAGTATTAGCAAATGATTTCGCATCGCTCTTGCCAACTGTAACTGTATATACACTCTTATTTTCTCCCTAAAAGGCTCCTACAGAACTAAACTTGGTTATCTAATCCCGGGGAAACATGATACATTTACGATTGGCATGGTTTATATATAAAGTGTAAGGTCAAGTGACCTCACATTTCATAAACAAACTTATGACACACCTTGAAAACTCAGCAGCGTAAAGGTCTTCGTACACGTTATTTGCGTGCATAATCATTTGAATATCTTACGGCATTGTCCCACTGCATTGTTTCTCTTTCCGTTTCCTATCAGTTTGACATCCGGAAGGTATAAGTAGGAAACCTAATGATGCGGACCAAGTTCAGAATGGACTAGGGCTCCGTTTCGCGTTAAACGAAACGTCTTGAAACTTCAAAATTTGCTAGATACTGACCGTTTCGCCACATTTTGGTCCGATAAATTCATACAAAATGGAAGAAGAAACGGTGCAGTGTGACTAGGACATTAACAGTTTGTATCTTTGCATCACGGATTATTTGTCGAATATATGTACCCGTATTTTTTTCCTGTATACAAAAACAGTTAGATGTGTCACTCTTCAAAAGGTCTTATTTCCTTAATTATGTTTATTGATCAAAATGAAGAAAACAAAACACAATAATAGCAACAGGCAGCAGCACATATTCGTGCTTTACGTTATAATTTTCTGAAATGAACAGACGATAAAATGGTTGCCAACGGGTGACATGTTTTTTTTTTCTGTATACAAATTTTCATCGATTATACCTAGTGCTCTCTATTCGTTAGAATATACAAATATTTCTACCATGAGGAAACATGGGAGGCGATTTTAAACAATATTTTGTTGTAGATATTGTAAACACTTTACAATTACAAAAAAGATGAAATCTTTATTGTGATAGTTGTGAAAGGACTGGCCTCTTCTAGCAGTATTCGCTATTGCTGTTTCTTTTTTACCGTCTGTAATATTCCATGATTTGGGATTATTTTGTGATTAATATGTTTTTTTAAACGAGGTTGTTGTTTGGTCAATAAACATCATTTAATTTAATTTAATTTAATTTGATTTGATTTGATTTGATTTGATTCCATTTAATTTAATTTAATTTAATTTAATTTAATTTAATTTAATTTGATTTAATTTAATTTAATTTAATTTAATTTAATTTAATCTAATTTAATTTCATTTCATTTCATTTCATTTCAGTTAGTTTCATTTCATTTCATTTCATTCATTGCATTTCATTTCATTTCATTTCCTTTTTATTCATTGCATTTCATTTCATTTCCTTTCATTTCATTCCTTGTTTTTGTCACGTGACACTCATACAGGGCAATGGCGGTGATGTACATGTACGTATATCACTGGCGACGGATGTTCCTTTAATGTCACACTTTCCCCCTTTTGTCTTCTTTGTGACGCAATATCCAGTTGAGTTCCGTCGGCGTCTACCCAGTCATGTGACTTGGCACGATGTCGCTATCGGACAACGAAGAAGACACAATGGGCTAACCCACTGTTGACTGACCTCGACAACGCTCCTTGCAAGGCACGCGCGACTTTCGTGATCAGATTCGATCAGAACGTCCTCAATTATTTATTAAGATAATTACTTTGTTACGTATTTGAATTTTGCCTCCTAATCAAAGTTAAATTGACACGGATTTGATCATAATATGTTGCCTACAAACCTACTGTATTACATTGTACTTTTCAATAACCCTATGTTATTGATAAACCTAGGAGAGCGCATATTATAGTTCCCCAAATCAGTACGGGCGCACTGTTCCAGGATGCTGAGTTCCTTTGGCCGAATACCTTCCCCAATTTCCCCCTGACAAGCAAAACCAAAATGACATGCTTTTGCCCGAATACGATATGACTTTGCCCGAATATAAAATGCTTTCTCCCAAATATAATATGTGTTTGCCCGAATATGACCGGTGCCTTTTTTCAGAATGCTATTTTTTTTTTGCCCGAATATGCCCCGTGCCTCCTACGCCTATGACGACTATGTAAACAAAACATTATTCGATGTCGCTTAGCCCACTTTGTGCTAAATTATACAAGTCTATTCTGTAGTGGCATGTAGAGATTCTTTTGAAGAGCTTGTATAATTATTGTTAAGCTTTGATTTTGTAATTTGCTTTTGTTTTCACTGATCATAATCGACAAGGGGAAACACAAAATTCCGTTATTTACAAATAGTTTTAATAATTATCAAATCGACAAAGTCGCCTAAAGGATTACAAATTCGAGTATTAAATTTCATCTGACGACCGGTCAGTCCGACTAATATCACAATCGATGATATACAGGGTGCCCCCCCCCCCCCGAAAAACGGAACGGGGCACTTCCCAAAATAAAGTAACAAAATGATTATGTCCATCAGACAGGGTGTCTTTTCCAATGAAAAACGATACCAAGAACAGTCATTTTGGTCGTGTAGGTTTTGTTTTAGGGCGCTGTGAGTGACACCATGTCAGGTTCCCATTTTTGTCAATTTTTACCAAGTCAGTGCATGATAAATCGCACTTCCTGTCCGTCATAGCCCAGAACAACTATGCCCATTCTCTCGACATACAGCTGAATGCACACTAACAATGGCGCGCGTATTGCTCGTTGTCCGATGCTATGGCGGGCAGTAAGTGCGATTTATCAGACACTGACTTGGTAAAAATTGACAAAAATGGGAACCTTACATGGTGTCACTCACAGCGCCCTAAAACAAAAACTACACGACCAAAATGACTGTTCTTGGTATCGCTTTCATTGGAATCGACACCCTATCTGATGGACATAATCACTTTGTTACTTTATTTTGGGAAGTGCCCCGTTCCGTTTGTTGTGGGCCACCCTGTATAGTGATATAGAAAAGAGGAAAATGTTCATCCCCGGATTCGTGCACCCCCACCCCCTTCTCCACTTTTGCTCAACCCGGAGGATAACAGAACACTGAAGCTATGGGGGACATAGGGATGGGGGACGTGCCCCCACATAATTTTGACAAAACAATAACAAAATATATATACGACACATTAGGCATGTTAGGGGGAAGCTTTGACAATAAAGAAATACATAAGGTGTGCCCGATTAATTACGCCACTGCGTAACACCCACTCCAATATTGGAATAGGCTGCCCATCATATAATCATTGCCCCCCCCCCCCCCCCCCCTGTCTCGGTTGACCCTGGATACGCCCCTCATTGATGCGATACGATGAGTAGGCCTCGAAATCAAATGACGTCATCACGGGTAAGAGAAAGACAAGTTCTGCGTGTTCAGGAACTTGCTTGACATTTGAATAGGTTAGTTGGGGTTTAACTTTACGTAAGTATCATGCCTTTGCCAACGACTAGATCTCTACTTGATTGCTTGAATTGCATTTCGTATTATTTTGCTTTCACAATAAATATTTGCCTCAGTCTATTTTTCATTCAGGCAGGCACATAAATAGAGCGTAATGACAACAAAGTTATTTGAATGTCAGCTGATTTTCACCCCCATGCATCTTGGGTGTTTTCGTACTAAATGTGCTCTTCGGCGACATTGATGTCGTCATAACTGGCACATTGTTGTATAATGCTGTAGTATGCTATCCCCGAGTCCCCCTGTTCGGAGATCTGGGGAAAAAGAAAATAAACTTTTTTGGGGCCCTTTGCCCTTGATAACCAATGAACATTTCGCCCCAAACACAGTTCATCATTATGTCGTCCCCTCACTACACCTCACTATACTCACTATACTTCAGATAGGTTTCATAACCCACAATACAACCTCGAGTTGTAATTCATCAGGCGACGTTGTCAATTTTCTGATTTGATACACCATGCGCTTGCCCTTGTATGCTATTTTCAGTGAAAACAACAGAAATGAACAAATACAAGCTTTTACAATGCAGTACATGACCGAATAGTCAATGTAAAATAATGATTCAGAGAGGAAACCCTTAGTAAATCCTTGCTTTGTAATCAATTAGGCGCCGTTGTCAATTTGATGTTTCTTTGAAAAAGGCTATAGTCAATACTTGTTAGTGGAAACGATGTAAAATTATCATATCAAAGTTCAACAATGTATAAGGTCAATCAAAAACAATTTACCTAGAATAACAACCCAAAGATCAAGCCCTCAAAGTTGAAGGCATTAGGCGACATTGTCAATTTGATGCTTCTTTAAAAAGGGTGATATCACTTTTGATATACAGTGCAGAAAACGGCGCCATCCGTATAACCGGCTATGTTCGGAGAAAACAAGCTATATGATGCATTATGAAATGATGTAATACAAATATAACAATAATAATTCAGAGAGAAAACAAAAACCCTAGTATATCCTTGAATTATAATTAATTAGGCGCCGTTGTCAATTCGGTGATTCTTTGAAAAAGATGGTGATGTAAGTTGTTTTCTAAGCCATAAGCAAAATTGTGTCTGAGCTTGTCAGTTTGTTCAGTGTCAATGATAGAAAATAAACAAATTAAAGGTTAACAATGTAGTATTACATACTTAATGTTTCATAATAGTTCAGATCGAGAAAATTCTTGGTAAATCCTTGAATTGTAATTAATTAGGCGCCGTTGCCAATTTTGATTATTCTTTGAAAAAGGTGATATTGCTTGCGATATTATACCATACATAAAACAAGTTGTGTTGTCCTTGTCGGTTATGTATGTTGTTCAGTGTCAATGATGATAGAAATGACAACACTATACCTATAGCTGCGCAGTATTATAGCACTGATAAAAATACTACATGTTGAATAATAATTCCGAGAGAACCCTCCTAGTAAATCCTCGAATTCGGACCTTGTCACTTTGATAAAATGCGATTGCCCTTGTCAGCTATGGAAACAATACACATTTTACAACAACAATCAAATAATTGTTGTATAGCAATCATTTAGAGAACACAAATAAACTAATCAAATAACATTTTGAAAGTGACACATAAAGGAAAACTAAACAAATCCTCACTCAAATAAGTCTGTAATTTGCGGAACAATTTAAAACAATGAAATGTCACTTTCTGATATTATATCTATATCTATAAAAGAAAAACGAGCAAGAAATAAGATGATAGCGATTATTCACAGTGTTCAATGCTATCTATTTTATTGAGCGATTGAAAAACAGGATATACTTTTCACACATACCTAATTTATTCAAAATATGGACACAATTATTCATGAAATTCAACTCAAACTTGTCGACCGAAACGAAGTTTGAAGACTTTTACGGAAAAGATCCAGACTTTGTCTTTAAGACAAGTAAGTTACTCAAACAAGCAAACATACAATATATATACATCAGACATTTCGAACCGTACTTTACATATCAAACCCCATGTTGTACTACTCGGTTACTATGACGACCAGTGCAGACGAGCGTAGTGTCGTATCTCGTAACAAAGATAAATATATATGGTAATACATTTCTTTGGAATGGACTTTTCATAACTGGTATGTTGTAAAATCTGAGAGTGTATATTTCACTCTCTTGTAAGTCTTGTTACCCAAGTCATGACACAAATACATGTAAGTATTATGGTACTGTAAGGGCTAGATATATATTTAAAGGTAGTTCAGATGCATAAATCAGATGCGCGGTGCCATTTTTTGGATGTACTATGCAGTGCGCACAAACTAGCCTAGCCCTATAGCCTAGTTCAAAATGGCGACATGCTGCGGCCCAGCGTGACGGACGATCTTTAAATCCCGATTATTTCGTTCCCTAATCTGAGTGAGAAATCGGATCTTTCAGGGCTGAAGCAGATAGGGGGAAGCGGAAAGTTAATTCGATATGAGGAGATGGTTGTCTAGCATGACAATGACAATTCGATCCCTCTTCCTGGATGAGCTCAGCCGCCGTGTCCACACCACGAACAAGAGTCGAGGGAAATCTAGGGATGGTTCGTATATTAAAGGGATGCCTGTAAAGTGTCTAACTCCACGACAATTACTTGGAGCTTCCTCGTTTCTCTTCTACCGTGTTGTTTAGCTTATGGTAAGAGAATAATAAAATAGGGTTAGATTATTTCAAATGCCCCTTTAGTATGACGATATCTATCATTCAGCTCAAGAGCATTAATGAACGGTCATAAACCTCATAAACGTCATACAGTTGTAAAAGCTGACGCATATTTTCGCTTTTTAACCCGGAAAGCAGTGTTCTTTTTCAATGAAACTTTCACACATCATTCGGACATATCTTACAATGATTTTGGTACAGGATTGAAGTCTCAAATGTCATTTTGGCAATATCTGAAACTTTACAGGTGCATTTTTAGGTATACAGTCAAACCTGTGTATAGTGACCACCTAAGGGAAGCAAGAAAAGTGGCCTCTGTAGTTTTGTTTTGGTTTACAAATTTGTCTAATTGTTACTGTGTCTACTTTTTCTAATCAATTCGGCCGAGTCTAACAATGTATTATATACCCATTTTAGTCCGATGCAAACGCAGGTTTTCCCCTATAGTAGGGTTAGTTTACTTGACACAATACAAAATGCCAGTTAGTCTAATCAGGTAGATAAAAAGCCCGTGAATTGAATACATGTGCTTAGTTTAGACGGAAATTAATTAGACCAACTGGATTTTAGGCAAACTAGTTCACCATCAAATGACACATTTCACTTGCGAGATGAAGTATTGTTACCCCAATCTCGCTGTATATCACTTTCAAGCCTACAAACATAAACAAAAACTAAGTAATAGAATCTGACTTTTAGCGAACCCTCCGACAGTTACTACAAGTGTCAACGCACGATTACTGAGTCATCGCGACGATTCAAAATCTTGGCATAGTTTTGCGCGGCCTCCCCTTCTTCCCCCTTCCATTCGTCTTTGACTTTTCATTGCCAACAACGCTGCAACACAATAATGCCCCATTGCTAACTATCGAGGCCATGACATAATGATATACAATACTCATCATTAGTAGTATGAAATATAAGTAGTTTGCTTGTAATCATAGAGCACCGATGAAACAAGATCGTGACGAAAAGATGTAATCGCAGCCAAGCGATATATAGCTGGGAATTCATTTCAGTTTCATGATACAAACAAAAATACAAAAAAATAAATCCTCAAACAATGTCATAATGTATATCTTTCAACATGCAAACAGAATGATGACTCATTGTATAATGTTTGGTTGTTGTCTTGCTCTTACTCTTTATGTTTTACACAAGTTGTGGAAATAAAACAAATTGAGAAAGTTGGCTTGTGAATAAAAGAGAACGCAAAAGCATGGGCCGTCTATTAGCAAATGTTTATTATAAATGGCTCGTTGATGGAAATAAGAAGATCCTAATTTTGAATGTAAAACCAAAACAATGCCCTCGTCTACAATTTCTCTTTTTGGCAAAATTATTTTGTATTTTGGGTTCCTGCAAATTGAGATGATTAATTCGCCATTAATGGTCTACTAAACATGCTAAATGGACAATGCATTCAGTGCGAATTCGGAATAAACAGTAACGTACGTCTATGAATTAAGTCATAATTAGTCGGATATCGGTGACTAATTATCGGAAAAATTAGTACGTCGACTACCCATTGATGCAAATAAACCAAGCAGACGTTGTATCGACGCGTTTTAATGAATATTATACTATATTAGCGTTGAATTCGTTGAATTGCCATTAAATTTAAAAACAACAACAACAACAACAATGTATATAGCACAAACAATGAAAATGCATTTTTTCGATTACGCCAACGTACCAAGTATACATAACCGCTAAGTTTTCATTGGGTTAATGTACATATTGCCCATTTGAAAGCGAACGTTGAGTTCTTATTTCGTTACTATAAAGCAAGGCTATGCACGCGTTCAGAAATGCCTCGCCCCAGACTCGAGAAAAATTAATGCCATGTTGACCAAAAATCAG
Organism: Echinarachnius parma; assembly: GCA_037951105.1. Lineage (NCBI taxonomy): Eukaryota > Metazoa > Echinodermata > Echinoidea > Clypeasteroida > Echinarachniidae > Echinarachnius > Echinarachnius parma. Next base: position 23,417 of record JBAMJV010012708.1, read on the forward strand.
GTCACTTATTAAGTCATATACGCTTCTCTTATCGGCAGCCCAAAATCTGTTCCGTACTATGCTTGGCGTAGCTACTGAGCTACAAGGGAGGGTGGTAGCGGGAAGGGGGGCGTGGGGGTTCGTGCCCTCAATAATTTGTCAAAAACAACAGACGTAAGGGAAATCCTTCAAAATATAGACATAAATATAGTATGTCCCCCATCAGTCCGATCACGCTCATCCACTTTCCAAACACTTGATCACTTTCAAATTCCACCCCCCCCCCCCCCCCCCAAAAAAAAAAAAAAAAAAAAATCATCAATAAAATAGAGTAGGTAAAGAAATAGTCATCACAACAAATTTCGTCAATTCCTTCATAAATCATAATCGAGATATGTATGATTCATACAACCAAGCCTATCAAGGGTGGTCAGTTTGGGCGAACGAATTAATGAGTCTATTTTGGAATGACCCTTTAATCATTGCATTACCATGGGAACAGTATGTATGCGTGATATGAGCTCATCATGCATCGTTCCTACGTGTACTTAGATGGTTAATAAAGTCTGACTGGTTTAAGTGGGAACCACGTTTCCCTGTGACGTAGCTACGGTGGTCATGGGGGACACGTGCCCCCCTAATATGCCCCCAATAATTTGAAGAAAAACAAGCAAAAACGTAACCATAAAAATAAAAAAATTTAAAAAAAATTAACAAGAGTTGCATCCAATGATGCATTTGCCCTCAATTTGTCTACATAAAATGTATCATTCACATTTATACACTTTCATTTTGTTATATATTTCGCTGGCGAGACTTAGGGGTTAACGTCCTAGCTTCTGTTAAGTGTTGACTTTCAGTTTGTTTTAAACGTGAAGATATATTTTATAACAGTATTTTTACTTTTGTGTTACATTTGCAATATAATTTTAAAATGTACTAACGATGACTTATAAGTAATCAATCCTAGTTTAAACAACTGTATAATGATAACTGGAAGTGCTATAGAAGCAGGCTGATTATTATTGTTTGTTTCAATTAAAAATGTGTTATATACCTTACCTTCTTAGGCTAAACAATCCTCAAAATTATGTTCCTTTCCTCGTCCTCGGTTTTTAAGGTTCTCATAGTCAACGCACGTTTTTAAAATGGAAATCTTGAACGGATTAATACCTTTTTCGATAAGAAAATCAAGGTTCCTCTGCGTTAATCCAATCATCATTCAAACAAAAAGAGAGAAAAGAAAACGTTCCATTGGCACCGACAATCGCTTTCCAAAGAGCCACTAGACGGATAATAATATATTTATCATGTATATCGCGTAAGATGTACGCGAGAGTGTTAATTCGTTCACGGGCTCAGAGCACGCACAGTGCTATGCAATGATACTTGCAAGACTTTCACGGGCGGCAGCAGCAATGATACGATATGAGACTTTTGATGGTTGCCTCAGCGTGCTTATAAACGCAACAGATGAGTAAGGTGGCGCGAACGGCGGTGAGTGTATTCGACATTCACGCTGATATACATATTTCAACATATAATGCCTATAGATTGTCGAAGTTACATTAAGGATAGGAGGGGAGAAGAGATTGCTCGGGGCCAACTTCGTCACCTAACTCGACACTCAAGTTGGACTCATCTTGGCACCCAACCCGACACCAAACTCAACACCCAACTAGATGCAGGACACCTAACTTGATAGCCAATACTCAACTCGGTATCCAACTATAAATGCCAATCTTGGTACTTGATCGGAACCAAACCCGGCAACCAATTTGGCATCCAACTTGACATCCAACTCGACATCCTAATCGGCACCCCACTCGGCCCCCAACTCGGTACCCCACTCGGCACTCCACTCGGCACCCAACTCGGCACCCCACTCGGCACTCCACTCGGCACCCCACTCGGTACCCCACTCAGCACCTAACTCGATACCCCAATCGGCACCCCACTAGGGACCCAAATCGGTACCCAACTCGGCACTCCACTCAGCACCTAACTCGATACCCAACTCGGCACCCCACTAGGCACCCAACTCGTCACCGAACTCGGCACCCCACTAGGCACCCAACTCGGCACCCCCCCCCCCCCCCCCCCCCTTGTCACCCATACAACTCGCCACCCCACTGGGCAACCAAACTTGGCACCCAACCCGGCACCCACTCTGCACCCAACTCGGCACCCCACATGGCACCCCAATCGGCACCCCACTCGTCACCAATCTACCCGGCATTATAGTGACTTAATGCGAACACTTCCTCAAAGTTGGCCGAGTTGTAATGATTGTTTCTGAGCCCCACACCTGCTAGCAGTGGTGTAACCAGTATGCTTGCTGACGGGGTTGGGGCTGAGACAAACCACCTTTAAGGCCCCTTTAAGGGGAGCACATTCTATATGTCTTTTCTGTTTTACTTGTGTTATTGTTTAATCAAATAAATGTGGATACTGCATCCGTATCTACGCCACTGCCTACTGGTCAATTGTTTGGAGTCGAATTATTTCGATCCTTCTAAAGTTATAAGAGCAATGCCGAACATCTGGTACGAGCTAGTTGTGCTTAAGTAAATTGGAGCCTTATTTTTCATCCAACTCGGCAACCCGAGTTGGATATCGTTTCGTTTTCGACCCTTGCCTAACAAAATCTATA